>LPNX010733721.1:698506-726006 GCA_001517045.1 Pseudotsuga menziesii | reverse complement strand
CATTGTGTAAGTGTCTCAAAATATCCATGCAAGTTGATGGATGTCTGTTTTTTCAGTTTTGTATTGCATCTAACGCGCCAAAAGAGACCCTCAACTTCTTTCACACACCTATTATTTAACTATAACGTTGCAATTGAAGTTTTACAATAGAAAAAATCATTCCAATATATCACAACAACACTTAATCACATTCATCATTCATTCCATGGAATCAAAACAAAAATATAAATAGACATAATAGAGACAAGCACAAGCCAAAAATTTAAGGGCCCCAATAATCTCTTTCCATTATAGTAAATATATTCCATTACAATAGCTTAAATATTCGCTCTAGGTCTTACATTCATCACAAAATTACCCAACATAAGATATAATATCATACAAGAAAAACCAAAAACCAAAATATATAAATCTTGTGTGCATATATTTCTAATTTTGTCTTTGTATGGTGTTGATATTCTCATACTCATATGCTCTTCACTTTGTTCTCATTCTCTTCTTCTCTTTCTTCCACTTGTCTCCCACTTCCTTTTATACTAATGGAGTAGTCCAAAATGAGTCCAAAATTTGTTCATGTGTCATTTACCTATAAGTGTACATCATTTCCTAAATCAATAATTCATCTCAAATTCTCTTTGCATTGCCCCAACCAGCATACCTCTCTTCCCCCATAGCAAAGCTACCTAGCTATAATACCAAGCTTTATACATAATAAAGCACATAAGTAGTAAGCACACACAAAGAAATAATTTTTTACCCTAAAAAAAACTTTACGAGAAAAGACATCTTACAATAAGTTACTCAAGCTTTTGAGTAGGCTTCATCACATGCTAATACCATGGGTTACCTAAAACCATGGATGCATAAATCACCAATAATAAATATAACTAACCAAATCCAAATTGTCTTAATTACGCTTAACCATGTCAAAATTAATATAACAATGCCAACTTCTATTTAAAAAGAAACAAATAAAGGATAAGACTCTATTATAAAACTACAATGCATAGAAGAACTCAACACTTATTTTGGTTTTACTAATGCATACAACAGCGGGGCAGAGCTGAATATCCATAATATGGAATCTAAACCTTATTTTAAGGACGTGGTTAGAAATAAATCATTCACTCTATCCAAATTAATTCTTCTCATACATAATGCATATTTTGTGGAAAACTTATAAAAGGTTTCATTCTTTGAAGTCTAAACATTTGATATCTCAAAATTCCATATGAAAAACTAATATAATTTTTTTCTATTATAAAAAAGCACTATAAACATTAAAACATTTAATATCAATTACAATCTATCAAAAATTGAGACACTTGCAATTAATTCTATCTATTATTTACAACTACAATAACTATTTAATTTATACCAACATCAATAGGTCACAAGTTAAGTTACACCAAAACTTTACTATCACTATCAATGCTTCAGCTACCAATTATTACATATAAATAAAATAACTAAATCTTAACATTATACTTGTTGAACATATTAGTATAATCTAGAAAATCTAGGAAGAAAACCTTCCCTATCCACCACAAATAGGAAGAAAACCTTCAGTCTCCACCGCAAATTATAAAGAATGTAAACACCTATCAATATTCATATTTAACTGATAACAACGAGAACTAAAAACTTTGAAACAAAACTCTCATGGTCGCCACTCCATTAGGTATCGCGCGTGAAATATGCCAAAATTTTTTTAACTGAAGCAACAAAACAATCGAGCTGTTAGTTCAAATAATATGCTTCTCAAATCAAATATTCTTCGAAACCCAGTTGCTACAAGAAAGGTTCCAAATATAAGCTGGGTGGGTGTTGGCCCCGGGCAGGGGTTTAAGCAGGACACAGTCGGTCGTGTATCGGAGTGGATATTGCATCAACAGCCTATCATCCTGTACGTTGACTACCCTGCCAGAACTCTCCATCTCTACAGGCATAGAACTTGGATTTGAAGTTGGAATTGCAACATCTTCTATCCTGTCCACCGGATTACTGCAGTAATGTACAGCTGATGAAGATGCAATACCAATATCTGCTACGGCTGACATATAAGTCCTCGAGGAAGATGCAGGTAATGCAATACCTGTATTGAAGGAGATCAATGGATCTGAAGTAACACCAGAAGTGTCAGCAAGAATTGCAGCAAAAGGATCAATGAGCGGGGAAACATCTAATCCCTCATACATCTACTCCAGACTCATGAAAGGGGAAAAATCTAATCCTTCATCCTTCTCTAGACTCATGAGAGGGGTTAAGTCTTTTGCAGTCCTCCAAACCGCATAATTATTGTTGGCGCCAGATAGTAAGTAATCAATGTTACTGGTCTATGCGGACATACCTGAGATCATTTGAACTGGAGTAGCACTCTAGGTGGCAGTTGGGATTCCAGTGGAAAATTCTTGCCTCTGGTGATCCCTCTGTTGTAGACTAATGAGAGGGGAAACTGAAGCTTCCAGTTCTCTGCTGCCTTCCACGGTACAGACCTAATGTTCATGTCAGTTACTAAAGAAGAACCTTTTAGTATATTCTTGATTTGAGAAGCATACCGTGGAAAGATCAAACAATGGATCCATGAATCACCCTTCAAGAATAATGTAGATGCGTTGAACGCAATTGCAGCCATTTCTGGTGTGGGAGAAGTTCCAAGATGAACTCGGTTATTCCGTCGCTCACTGCTGCTATTACGAACACCCGCAACCCACTTCCTACCACTGCGCGACACACCTTTGTATTTCTTTGATCCTTCTTACATATTTGTCGCATTACGATCTCTGGCACCTGTCTGACTAGCTGGTTGTTGGGCTTGTACACTAACAGGCCTCCCGCCACCATTATCACACGAGCAGTTTTCCCCTTCTTCATTGCTTCTGGTTCCAAAATAGTAACCCAATATTATATATAATTTCTTTAAATATTATTATAATTTTACCACAACCCTCTCTTATTCCATTAACAAGTTCTCAATTGAAGTTTCAAGTAATAAAAGGAATAGAAAAGCCAACCCCTGGTATGATACTGATTGTAAAAATGCGAGGAGAGAGATTAAGGAAGCTCTTGATGAATTTCTTAAAATTAACAAGATAAAAAATTACAAAGCCCTTAATAAAAAGAAAAAAATACAATATATTGACAAAAGGAAAGACAATCTCTTACACCTCTCTAAGACGGCCCCTAAGAAAGTCTGCAGGCAGATTCTAACTAGAAAAACTAAAGATAATAATAAAATTTCTCTGCACGACTGGAATTCCTATCTTAAAAAGATTTATGACTCCCCGAATGTCATAGACCACTTTGAAACCCTCCTCACAATGGAAGAATTTTTCTCTTTAAAAGACATAGATTTTGGGGTTAAGCGTCTCGCTAATGGAAAAGCTAAGGACATTCAAGGTTACAAGGCATAAATCTTAAAAATTGGAGGTCCTGTCCTTGTTAGGATTATTAATCCTCCCTTCTCCAAATTTTGTCATATGTCTAAATCGGGAGTCATGTCTAAATCAGGAGTCCATCCAGTCTATTTATAGTCATTAGCACCATTGGGTAAACTGGACCTAATTGGGGCACATGTTTCAGTTACCAAAATGTGGGGAACACTAATTGAGGCTCACTGCCACTTATTACAATTGATTGCATAAGTTTAGGAGTCTCCTAGATCAATCCCTACAATTTAGGAAGCAACTGGGAGTGCCAAAACCAACCAAGGTCAGTTCACTTCAGTTAATGACTAGTCAAGCCAAGTTAGGAGTCAGTTACATTCAGTTCTAGCCCTCTACATTCAGTTAGCATTAGGTTTAATTGATTGCACACATGTGGGTCGTTTTTCTCACCTACCACAGTCAGTTAACCATTATTTAATACTAAATGTAACACTTGGTTGTGTTTTAGAACTCCGGTTATGATTTAGACAAGGACAGTTAACTACTGGGTCCTCCAATAGTGATTTAGACAATGTCTTGGTTACCTACAGTCAAGTAGAGTCATCAATTCGAACTTCCTCATGTGGATTCGAATTTCTTGTGGCTATTAAAGCCATTTTACATTATTATAATTATTATTCAGATTACTTTTTGATTAATGAAAGCATTCATAGCTGCAAGCCTTTTGCACTGTTTCATTCTTCAATTGCTGAGTAAAATGTGAGATCTTCTTTGTGAGTTGTGTGCTTGTCTACGGATCTATATGCTCAAATTTACATGGTAACAGAGCCTCGACGGACAAGCAACTTCTCCTCCTCGGATCTCCTACTGGATCTTTTTTTTTGTTTTGCAAGTACAACTTCGAAATGAATTCACCAGTTCCTCTTCTCACCCGATCCTCAGACTATTTTGAATGGAAGATGAAGATTATTGGATTTATGAATAGAAAAAAACTCTTTTCGGTGTATGATGGATATGGTAGAAATCGTTTTAAGAGTGAAAATGACTGGCTAAATGCAAAGGCTGCAGCTTTTGAAATAATGGAACTGGTTCTTTCTTCTAGCATGCGCTACCTCAGTAGATCTATTAAATATCCACAGGAAATCTGGAGAATATTGGACATAACCTTTGGACTTGGAAGCACATGGAGCACATCCAGCACCATAAGCATCCTTCATTCAAAAAGCTTGGCCTCCACTCTCTCTGATGAAGTTGTTTAAGATGAAGAAGAAGCAGAAGCTTCTACACAGTTAATTCGAATTGAAGATAGTCTCCATGCAGTGACTCCTTCTCTTGATGCTCCGGAAGTTCATGAGATCTATGATATCTCATATTCTCATATTGTTGAAACAGAAGAAGACATTCTAATCTCTGATATTGAAGAAAAATTCTGCTGCACTTCCATGCAAACATTCACCGGTGATTTTCCTTTAAATTCTGTGCAAAATTTACTAGTAATTGCTTCCGAAAGTGAAGAGAAATTTGATTTTTCTCCCTCTAATGTTGCTGCTAGTGTGCAAATATGTGATACCTTGGATATTTTGGAAGAAATATGCGATTACCAGAGTGATCCATTCGCTCCCCATGATCTAGTTTTTCCAGCAAACTCCTGCAGTATTGCATGCACCAAAATTCAAAATTTTGAAGAAGAAGAAAGTTGTGCATCCACCGTCTCGGTTAACCATTTATTTGAATCTGATATTAACCTTATTGGATCTGATATGATATTATTTATATCTGATCTGATATTTCTTGGTTTAATATATCAAATTCATAATATTTCAGTACTGCTTGTAGTTGTTCTCATCAACGGTGTGAAGAAACAAGTATCGCAAGTCTCCTACAAAACTGCTGCTGGGGATTTGATTCCATTTCATAGTTTTGGATCTGTTTTGAACCTGTTTAGATCTGATTTAATTTCTGATCTGATATTATTCGGTTCATATTTTAAAATTCAAAAACATTCAGTCATGCTTGTAGCTGCTCTCACCAAATCCGGTGTGAAAAATCAAGTACCGCACTTTCTCTTCAAAACTGCTGATGGAGATTTGGTGTTAGTTTCCTCATATGAGGTTGCTGATATTTTATTATGTGATTCATTATCTATTTCAGAATATATATCATATTATGAAGCTCAAGCATTCGCTCTCAACAGTCCCAGTGCTTCTCTACCATTGATCACATGCTCATCTTCTCACAGAACTAGTAAAGAGAAAGATTTTCTGCATCCACTTGGACACCTTCTCCTAACACTTGGGGCTATTCTTACAACTCATGGTTTTCTGTTCATGGCTGCAACATATCAGTTTCTTGAGTGTTCTTCAAATTCTCTGAATTCTCAAGAACCTTTTCTCACTTTTCAGTTGACTTCAGTTGCTCTACATGGGTCTAGTCTTCATCCGACAGCTGTCTATATTTCTGATTTAGTTGAGCATATATTTCTTCTTCCAAAGGGGAAGATTCCTCCAGACAAAATGATGGAGAGGTTCACATGCCAGGCCCTAGGATACCTGTGCACAGAAGAACCAGATTGATCCTGATTCTACCTGCTTAATTAGAAGGGGGTTTTTTTTCCCATGTGGTTTTTCCCCAAGCACCTTATTTTTGAGCAGTTACTTTACTTTACTTGATGTAATGGGTGACCTATGGTCTTAGTTACCGGGGCCCATAGTTTGTCCAAGTTAGCATTCAGGGGGGGTGTTAGGATTATTAATCCTCCCTTGTCCAAATTTGGTCATATGTCTAAATTGGGAGTCATGTCTAAATCAAGAGTCCATCCAGTCTATTTATAGTCATTAGCACCATTGGGTAAAATTTACCTAATTGGGGCACATGTTTCAGTTACCAAAGTGTGGGGAACACTAAGTGAGGCTCACTGCCACTTATTGCACTTGATTGCATAAGTTTAGGAGTCTCTTAGATAAATCCCTACAATTTAGGAAGCAACTAGGAGTGCCGAAACCAACCAAGGTCAGTTCACTAAGACCATTATTGTAATTATTATTCAGATTACTTTTTGATTAATGAAAGCATTCACAGCTGCAAGCCTTTTGCACTGTTTCATTCTTCAATTGCTGAGTAAAATGTGAGATCTTCTTTGTGAGTTGTGTGTTTGTCTACAGCTCTATATGCTCAAATTTACAGTCCTCATCCCTCACATCCACAAGCTTTTTAATCAAGCAGTCAAGCAAGGGTTCCCTAAACCTTGGACTCAGAGCCTCATTATCCCTATTTTTAAAAGTGGGGATACAAATGACCCCTCAAATTATCGAACTATTATGATAAGCCCCCTCTTAGCCAAGTTATATGGTATTATTTTGGAAAAGAAAATCAGCATTTGGCTTGAAAGTGAAGGTAAGCGGGCTAAAGGCCAAGCGGGTTTTAGCAGGCATCACTCAACAACGGACCACCTTATTACGCTTAGGATCATTATGGAGGAGTGCCGCAATGATAAATCCAATCTCTTTTGCTGCTTTGTGGACTTTAGAAAGGATTTCGATACGGTACCTAGAAATAACCTTTGGAATAGGTTAGAAGAGCTTAAGGTTCCTTTCAAGCTGAGAACTGCCGTGATAAGGCTCTACGCCGAATGTAATTGTCAAGTTTAAAAGTAATGAGGGGTGGTCGAAAGATATTAAGTGTAATATCGGAGTTAAGCAAGGTTGCCCCCTCTCCCCTACCATTTTTGGCATTTACATTGATAAGCTAGAGGGTTGTTTAGAAGAAGCAGGTTGTGCTAGTACGATCTTAGCTGGAATAGTCATCATCCTTCTTCTTTATCCTGACAATAATGTCCGTATGGAAAGGTGTTCTTCTGATCTTGATAAGCAGCTTCGACTCCTTAAACATTTTTGCTCTAACATGGGTATGACTGTTAACACTGACAAAACAAAAGTTATGATTATCAAATCCAAGAATGATACATACACTAATTTTATGTATGACAATAGCAACTTGGAGGACATGTCTTCTTACAAGTACCTAGGAATTGATATTCATCACAAGCTCAACTGGAACTATAGCATTAAGAAAAGGATTAACGGAGGGTGGGAAGCTTACTTTGGTCTTGAAAATAACTGTAAAGATGCAAACCTCATGATGTGGGATAAAAAGAAGCTCCTTTTTGAAACTTTAGTCACTCCTGTCATCTTATATGGGTGTGATTTTTGGGGTTGCAGCATCTCTAGATAATCCTGGAGAAAGATCGAGCAAATCCAGAAGCGTTTTATAACTTATAACCTCAAAATAAAAAACAATACACCCTATCCTATTCTCCTTATAGAAGTGGGTCTTTCCCCCATCGAGAGCCTAGCTATTACTAGACTCCTATTATACAAGAGAAAAATCAATAACATGGGAGACCATAGACTCCCTAAGATAGCTTTAAAATCCAGCCAAAAACACTTAAGGCTCAAGCATGGGTGGTATAAGGATACCAGGTCTTGGTTAAATCACTGGGAGATCAATGAAAATGTTGCTTTGCAGAATATTAATAACATTAAAAATATTGTTTCTTCTAAGTTTAAAGAAAAATTGTGGTGTGAGAAAGATCTCGAGGCTAAAAGAAAATTAAGATACTATAAGGAGGTCATCAACCCTACTCTAGAAGATCAAAAGTATCTCTCTGTTTTGATTAGTACTATGAAAAAAATTAACATAGCTAAGATAAGAACGAACTTGCATGAGCTCCATAGTGAAACAGGTCGTTGGACAGTCCCTAAAACACCTTCGGTAGATAGGATCTGCCACCTTTGTGAGACTAAGAACATTGAAGATGAAAATCACTTCCTCTTAGAGTGCCCTGCGTACACCCACATTAGATCCTAGTTTCATAATTTTTGTTGCAATAACGACTTTCCTAGCCTTTTAGCCTGCCAAAATTATAGTAAGCTCGGGATGCTCCTTTCCAAGCTCTTTGAGCATAGAAATATAAGTTTAAAGCAAACTAATTAATTCTCTTCTTTAGGTCCGATAGACCAAAGTTTGGTCTCACGGGATGTTAACCACCATCATTATCATCATCATCATAAAACATAAATTAAAATTATTAAATTATTAAATTAATTAATCCATATTAATTAGTTAATTAATTTTGACATCTTTTTAAAATAGACTTTTTCCTTAAATTATAGCATTTTCTAAGTTTTTCCAGCTAAATCTCGAATTTTGATTTTTTATATTTGTATTCAAGAAAAGATTCCATATTTAATATTGGAAATAATTATTTCATTTCAAAATTAGTGAAGTTGAGCCTTTATTTATTATATAAAACATAAAATTAATATTATTAAATTAATTAACCCATATTAATTATTTAATTAATTTTGACATATTTCTAAAATAGACATTTTCCTTAAATTATAGCATTTTTTAAGTTTTTTCTATTTTTTTCCAGCGAAATCTGGGGCCTTGATTTTTTATTTTTGTATTCAAGAAAAGATTCCATATTTGATATTGCAAATAATAATTTCCTTTCAAAATTAGTGAAGTTGAGCCATTATTTAAAGAGATGGTTGTGTGGCTGCTTTACTATGATATTGTGACTGGTGAGGTTGACATTGCGACTAGCGAGCTAATTGGTTTAGCATAGGTGATGGGGGGGGGGGGGTTTGTACAGCTTCAGAGCTTCTCATGTGTAGCAATTTTTTTTTCCAGCCATTAGAATTTGTTGTGTGATTGTTATTGTAACTTGATTTATGTGTGATTTTTCGAGAACTATAATTTTTGGGGGGTGAATGTGTTATCTACCGGCAGAGCCAAACGTTGTAATTTTTTTTGGGTGAATGTGTTACATACCAGCAAAGCCAAACGTTGTTGTTTTATGGCTAAAAAATGAGAATAATTGTGTACATTTGTGTAAAATAGTAGTTTTGTGGATAAATTTGATTTAAAAAAAAATATTATAGTTTAATTGAAATTACAAAATTTTTATTAGCTAATTTTTAACATTATTAAAAATTGAAAGTATAAATATTTATTGGCCATTTTTTTATGAAATGTATAATTAATTTTTTTTTTCAATTAAAGTATAATTATTTTTTCAAATTTTCAGGGTTTGGTAGATATATACCATTCAATATGAAATTAAAAGGAGCCCTTCAAATTTGATCACTGAAACTTAGATTAATTTTTTTGCATAGGATTTTAATTTTTACAGTTTCTAAATGTAAAACTTTAAATTTAAAAAAATATATTAAAACAATTTTATAAGATTATAATTTTGATAAATTGTTATTGGTTAAAAAAGTATGACGTCCTGCCTTCAAAACTATTGCAAGGCTCAACGGCCACATTACGTCATGAAAAGTTGATCACATTTACTACAGAAATGTGGTTGATGTCTGATTAATTTAATTTTTGTTTTAAGGCAGCTCATTCCTCTAAAGCAGCCTTGTGCACATTCCTAGAAAGCATCTTTCTCCCACACAATCTTCATTCTCTTCTTCTGTTCTGCTGGCTTCCTTGTTTGGTTGCTTGCTTTTCACGTACAGACTTAGAAGGATTATCGTTCCTTGAAACCCTGATTCTCTACACCATGTGCGTGCATGCAAATTCTTTGAATTTTTTAATTTGAATTTGTGGAGTGGTTTCATGAGAATTCTATGGTTTTTAAAATGTTAAAAGGAACCCTATCTGCCCCAAAACACAATCTTTTGCTGGCAATATTTGTAGTTTCAGAGGGTACCAATGACAGTATTGAAGGGCTTGGACAGCTGGGAAAGGTTCAGAGTTACAATGACTGAAGTTTGCTTTGGACTTTCTTCACCTGTAACATGTATAACCATTTTTGTTTTGTTAATTTTTTCTACATCTCTTTCATTTTCCTACACGCTGTAGCGTATTTCTTTGTTGTCGTGTTCTCCTTTGCAAAAATGGTAATGATTAGATGGTACATGACTAGCTGACAAGAATTATTGATTTTATGCTGATATATTTTTTCAAAATTTGTATTGGAATAAAACATAATGAAAAAAATCCCTGGTTAAACTTGTCCTCCTATATATCACGTGTATGATACCACTCATCGATTATCTCCTTTATCACGTTGTATGATACCACTCATTAGTTGAATCCCAGAGAAAGCCTGAAATTATACAAAGACTGATAATTTGGGGTATCAGCCGAGAAGGTTTGTTCTATTAGTCTGTCCGCTTTCACTGTAAAGGTTTCTCCCAGTGAGAGGTGGAGGGTTCAGTCCCTGTCCTCACTTCAAACAGAGTTTGTTTTGATGTTTAATTCTTTTTAGCTTTAATCTGTATTTTACTATTACTTAATAAATATGTTGATTGCCTTCAAATTAGGGCATGTCTCTTTCCCTACGGTTGTCATTTTATGGATTATTTTCTAAATATCTATTTCCAATAATGTGAATATTAATGCCACTGATTGCAAATGAGAATTATTGTTTTATTCTTGTTTATCAGTTCTATAATTGTTTTTATAAAGGGAAAACACACATAATCAATTTCTAAAAATTGGTACAATTAGGGTGTCTGATTAGTTTTTCCTATTTGTAAATATCTAATTAATCATCTCTCATATGTGCATATGTGGTTGGACTATGATGGTTTGTTTTTCATGGGAATCTAATTAGTTTTTCATATTTGTAAATATATGATTAAATATCTTTCATATTTGTATACATGGGTTGACTTTGATGGTTTGGTTTCATGGGAAGTTGAAGCATTTTAAGTATTTCAGAGTCGTATGTTTATGTGTGGTGATGGTTGGTTTCTCTTTACCTGTAGACTAAGAAGAGGGAAGGAAGGCCACTGAGTGAAGAAGTCGGTCACTTTGTTTACTGGCATGATGGAAGAGTCACAGGTGGCTTTGACAGGTGTCCAGTTTGGCATTGCATCCTCCATAGAAATTGTAAGTGGATGCACGAAATAGAGAAGAATAATGGGAATTTATGGTCCATGACTCGAGTTCTAGTACCTGTGTGGTTATATTATTTACAGTCCTTATATTTGAATTTTTATTTTTCGTTTTTTGGTTTTATCTCTTTTCAAGTTTCCTACGTAAATATGGTGTGAAATCATGTAGATCCAGTGCCCAAATGAGTTTTTTGTCTAGGAATAGTCACCTTCTATGTAAGGTTAAACAAAATCCTACATCCTCTGTTAGCCAAAACCAAGCCGACTAAACTTGAGTTTACTGCTCAGTTAATATTAAAATTTAATTTTAACTTTTCACGTCGGCCTCTTTTTTCTTTTTCACTCGTCGGGTGAAATTTGTCTAACTCCCGAATAGACAAGTCTATCAACTTTCGTCGGAATTTCTACCCGACTGATTTACTTCGACTTACTTGTCGGTTCTATCGACTGATTTTACCTCGACCACTTGTCACTTCAAAGTCGGCTGACTTCGACCTCTAAGTTGGCTCACATTTTCGACCACTCAAGTCGGCTAACCTCTTGGAATTCTCAAGTCGATTAACCTCTTTGACCTCTCAAGTTGGCTAACCTCTTCGACCTCTCAAGTCGGCTCACTTTGGTCAAAATCTACATAGTATGTTTCTTAGTCTAAGAGACTTAAGAAATTACAAATGCTTTTCACCTGTGAGGAAGATAGAGTAAAATAGACACATTAACAAATCCAGATAACTTATAAAACATATACCCAAATATGTAGGAAAACTTGACTTGATCAATGTGCCGTAAAACCCTAGAACTTTCATGCAGTGAGAAATTTATGGGTTCTTGTTCTTTCACTCAACTGTGATGGTAAAATACATTTACACAAGTAAATCTGGAAATATTGTCTAGTCAAATAAACACATTCAACCATAACATATTTCATATATTTAACTATGCAGAAATAACAAAGTATTACAAACTTGTCAGTCTAGACTTGTCGATCTATACTTGTTGGTCCAAACTTGTCGGCTCACCGACTGATCCTTTTACAGAGCTTCGAATCTTCGACTAAATCACTTACACAGAAGCTTGAGCTTCAACTTCTCTTTCTCACCCTGAGTTCCTCTGTCTCTCTATTGTGTCTATTGTGTCTCTAATTCTCTAACCTAATTTACAATTTGCTTCTTCTATTTATAGGCAACCTAAAGATTGCTTCTACATGGGTCAACTAACTCGCCATTAAATATTATAATAACTATCTACCTAACAACTTAGCTTCAGAAATAAATTCGACTGGTCTACATTGCCTAATCGTGGACTCTTCCCTTTTGTTAGATTGACCAAAATGATCTTGACTGGTACAGAATCTGACAAACTTGGCTGAGAGTCAGGTACGGATTTACGAGTAATTACATTTTTCCAACACTCCTCCTTAATTATAAGCAGATGGGGATTTTTAAAACAAAATTTACAAAATGTTTCAGATCTTAGACATGCTCTGTTTATGATAGAGTTCACTGTGGAGAATTAGTCATTGCAAGATAGCTATGCAGATACTAGAATGTGTCCTTTTCTAATGGTTTTGTAAAGATGTCTGCAAGTTGGTCTTCAGACCTGCAAAATTCCAAACAAATTTCCTTGTCGTTCACCAACTCTCTTATAAAATAAAACCTTGTGTCGATGTGCTTGGTTCTCTTGTGAAACACCTGATTATTTGATGATTCTATGGTTGAATTTTTGTCATAGAAGATTGTTGTCAGTTCTTGATGGTTCTGTGACAAGTATTTTAACACTCTCCTGATCCAAACAGCTTGACATGCAGCACTTGTTGCTGCAACATACTCTGCTTCAGCTGAAGACAAATTTATAATGGGCTATTTCTTTGAAGCCCATGAAACAACACCTATACCAATATGAAATGTGTACCCAGATGTGCTTTTCCTGTCATCTATGCTGGCTCCATTGTCAATGTTAGTGTAACCAATGATTTTAAATTTTTCTGAAGTTCAATACATAATACCAAGTTCTTTTGTGCCACTTACATACCTCAGAATTCTTTTACCTGGTTGCCACTGTGAGTCTTTTGGTGACTCCATGAAGCTTGAGATTAGACTTACTGCATACATAATATCTGGTGTTTGTTGTAAAGGAAAGTATCCTATGGCTAGGGTTTAATAGGCCATCAACATACTGGGGTTGAAAGGTGGATGCATATAGTTCTGCAAGTATACATAAGTAAGATTTAGAGATAAGAAAGGTCCACACCTGACTAACTGAAGGCTGGTCCAACCTTTCTCTTCAATCCTCTTCTTGCTCCTCCTGCTCCAAGAGACCTGCAAAATGAATTATACCTTCTTCAAACCAATATGACCACATATAAACCAATGATAATAAAAAAAACATGAAACAATGATCTGATTAACATCATAATATGATCATAAACAGAGATTCAATCACACATTGAAAAATGATTTGGGAAGAAGAAGGACATCACATCTTTATTAATCTTGAAAACAAGTACAAGTATACCTTCTCTTCAAGTTCGGCACCTCACAAAACCTTGATCCAGTTCTACTGCTTCTCTTCTCCAAGTAACTCAGCCTCCAAGCTTTGCAACACAAGGAGAATGCTTCTAGGGAAACTGTGTGGGAAAAGAGAGCTCCAAATCCTCCAGCATAACAATGCAAAGATTCAAGTCTCCTCTCATGGACCTCCCTACCTCTATTTATATGCTTAAGGAAGAGTTAGGGGCGAATAAAAAGTAGTTACAACTGAAGGAGTTAGTTGCATAACTACCCAAACTACCTAAATTTAAAAGATGTGTTTTTTGACATTTTTAAGAGACGTACGCGGGTTGTAGAAACAATAGTCATGTACATGAGAAATAAACACAGGTTGACAATACAGAAATTCATGTATATATAGCAACTCGCATACATATGTCGGTATTATAGAGAGCTAGTCGCGTACGTACGCGAGTTTTCCCTAAGGCAACTCGTGTAGAGACAAAAAACTCATTTGTAGGGTATTTCTAGGCATTTTCAGACATTGGTTTCTTCTAGCAAGTTTTAGCTAACTAAAATAACTTTCCAACGTTGTAGAGATGAGGTCAAGAGGAGTTACAGAACTCAATATGTGGGTCCTCCAAGTTAGGTGTTTTTTTAGTGACTTTCAGTGACTTTTATGAAGTGCCATCATGGAAGGAACGACATGGAACAAAATCATGGGAAAGTGGTCATAGGAAGAGATGTGTCATTTTGAGCTATAACATATGCCCCCTAATGTGTGAGATTAGAGAGGAAGACGATAGCCAAAATATATTATAAAGGAAACAACTGAGTATGGATAGAGCAGAGAATCCAAGCTCAAAAGGCTCAAACAAAGGTACCTGAAAGAGAGATAAATGTCAGAAAAACTGATCTCTGGGACATACAAGTCCATATACAAAACATCTCCATAAAGATATAGGCAGATCCAACATATGTATAACTGATGAAACTATCATGGTCGCTCAATATGAAAAAATGCACCATATCAAATCTAAAGGAGTCATGGCCACAAATGAAAAAGGTGGATCCATGCTCGACAATTGATCATAGCCACAAAAATACAAGGTGGATATATGTCTCAGCAAAATGTCATATAAAATGTAACAAGGTCTTGCACAACTTGGGCAATAGAAAAAAATGATGATGCTACTGTCGACCCAAGGTCTTCAATCCAAACCACCCAAAAAAGTATGAATCCTAACTATGCGAATAAAGTATTTGAAGTTGAACATGGAGGAAACCATTTGATTATCGGTCAATGATGAAAACCATTTACAAATGTGAGGAAAACCACCTTTAATGAAAATGGTCCCCAAGGTACCTAGCACATTCTAACAAGTGTGATTACAAGGACTTGAACTCGAACACTTGAAGAATCCATCGAGTAGGAGACATTAAGGTATTCCCACTACCCAATAGCGACGGAAATTGCCACTGATGACAACAATTCCCAAGGTATTGTCATAAAACTCTAAATCTCATTCCCAGAGCAAGAGGTGTTGCAGTTGATAAGAAGAGATCCGTTGGAAGGAAGGCATTAAGGCATCCTTCATCATCCAACATGAGGTAAGTCAAAGACTAATTGGATCTGGAATTGGTACTGAATTTCACGACAAGGAATGCCGAAGACATGATGTAATGAACTAATACCAAAAATTGGCCGACACAAAAGTTCAAGGCAACTGCAGAATGGCCAACAAAGGTTTAATCCTTGAGCAGTGAGCACGACACAAAAGTGACTTAGGTAGATTTCGACAAAAAATGACCAACGAAACAAATTTTCAATGTAGGAGACATTGACAGATTCCCTATATAATTGGAAAAGAAACCAACTGGAGGAGTAAAAAAAACTTTGAATCGAGATAA
Source organism: Pseudotsuga menziesii (assembly GCA_001517045.1). NCBI lineage: Eukaryota > Viridiplantae > Streptophyta > Pinopsida > Pinales > Pinaceae > Pseudotsuga > Pseudotsuga menziesii. The sequence goes on along the minus strand of LPNX010733721.1, from coordinate 710,307 downwards.
GATCAGAAAACTAGGACCCAATTGTTGATAGACTCAAAACCGGTGCTTTGTTCAAGGAAACAAGACTTGCTGCCATGATGTAAAAAACATGTGAATGAACTTCCCTTCCCTTCTTTCTTGTAAAGGTTTAACAAGTCCAAGAAAGCAAACTCGGGACCATCTTCATTTTTGGCAAGCTCGAAGAAAAGAAAGAAGAATGCTTGATAAAGCACTGATTCGTGGATTTTACGAGCCCAAACTAGTACATGCTTGACGGTGTTTTCATAGTTTAGAGAGTCTGAAAACTCAAAAGAAGACTCTAGGGGGGTCCTTTTTCATCCAATTTAGTCTCCTGAGGCCGAAAAAGTACAAAACATACCAAATAAGAACTCTCTTAACTTCCGAAGAAGAAAAGGTGCACATTTTTCATACTTACTCAGGAAGGTCCAAAAAAGGTTAAATTACCACCAACCCAACGCTCCTTCAAAAGCAACATATAGCCTGAGTTTTATGAGTGTGAAGGAAGGCAAGATCACTCGGAAAGATCCATTTGACTATGAGAAATGGGGCTTACAACAATAAACTCGATGCTTTTCTCTTTAGGGTTTAACGAGGATGACAAAGACATAAAGTACACTCAGAATCTTTTTCATGTTTTGATCGAGAGCACGAAAAAGAGAAAACTAAGCTCATACTAAGGGTTCCTTTTCCGTAAGTTTAGTCCCTCATGTCCGGAAAAGTGATAAAACTATGCCTAAGAATACTCTTCTCTATTCAAAAGAAAAGAGAGGGATCCTTTCTTGTATTATTCCGCATGGTTCGAGAAAGAGATAACTTACCACCAATGCGGATGCCCGTTCACATATTCTTAATGAGCCTGAACAGACAAGTTTACTCGGTAGTCAAGTCTATTTTGAGGAGTCAGACTTGGGCCTAAATAAACTCAATATCTTTCTCGTGAAGTTTTAATGAATTTGGAAAATTCAACTCGCGGCCTCCTTACTACTTTTAACGAGATCGAAGGAGAGTAGAAAGAATGCTCTAAATGCAAGGAGACGAGTGTCATAGGCAGGCAAAACTAGTTCCAAGCGCAAGGAATGGACCTATGCATAATGCAAGGAAAGTGAGCAAGATAAGGACACTCGGGGAACGTCTCCTCAAGGTAAAGGGTGTCAAGTTGCAAAGGCAAAATGATACAATGCTTAGCGATGATGAAGACAAAGATGAGGGCTTATACAACAAGCTAAAAGTGTGGAAGCCGGCATTAGGCTCATAAGCATGAGCAAGGCACTTTCAAATGAAATTACAACTTGAACAACAAGGAGAGGCCAGTAAACAGTTGTAAATCCAACTACAAATCCTGTCTCTAAGAAACGATAACATCAGGATCATATTCAGAAGAAAAGATCCGGTGCAGGTCACTTTGGTAGAAACACATGTGACTTTTCTACCTTCTACAAAAGGTAAAGTCAAGGTATAATCGATCGAAGAAGATTATATAGAACCAAGGCTCGAGGTTTTATAATCAATAAGATAAACCTCAAAAGGAGAGCAAAAATCAACAAGGGAGATAGAGTTTGTAGGAACAAACTCAGTATCATGGGAGTTGAAAAATTCATAAGAAAAATCAAACTCATCAGGATCATTGACTTGTTGTTCGAAGGAAGAGTCAAAAGACTCAACAAGACCAACAAAAGAAGAAAAGTCAGGCTTACTAGGAAAATCAGGGTTAGACTTAGTCACAACTGAACCAACATTTAAAATAAGGTCAGACTGTATCAAAGACTCTAGGAAAACTTCATCCGAAGGAAGGAGATCATTCAAGATAGGACACATGTCTAAACTTTCAAATGGATCGATAGAGTGGAGAGAAGGCTCCATAGTTTGTATAGGATGATTCACCTGGTCAACTGCTGGGACCAAGTCCCGAGAAGGTAAGCATGAAAACATAGGCTGCTTCTCAATAGCAATTGAAAGCAAAGGACAAGAGGCCACATAGTTCACTTGTGGCGGGGTAGTGTCTATAGAATAATTGGGAATCAATAAAGGAAAGACCTGGTCTCTAGTTGGATCAAGAGATGGATCAAGGAAATCCAATTGATCGATAGTGACAATTTCTTCACCATAATTAAAGTACATCACACGAAAGAATGCTGACACCACAGCTTGCATGGCATAGACATAATCACGTCCAAGGAGAATATTAAAGTCCAAGGGGTCTTCTATCACCATGAAGTCAACTAATATGGTCTTCCCACCCAAAGTAACAGGTGTTTGAGAAAGAGTTCCCAAGGCTATACAAGTTCTTCTATCAAACGCCAGTAACTGACTAGCAGTCGACACAAGGCTAGGAGATCCCATGTCTCACCAAGCACGAGCAGACAAAATACTAATTGAGGCTCCTTCATCAACAATACAACGAGCAATCGTATATTGTTCAACTTTGACCTTTATGTGGAAAGGTGCATTTGAAGGAAGGCGCGACTCAACTAGGCTATCCCAATCAAAGGAAGCAATCCGAGAGCTTGGTGGGGGTTGATCCGAAGCAAGTTCATTCTAAGTCTCCACGTGGCCTCGTGCTCAACTCCCATTTGAGAGGAGCTTCCCAGATACAATCAGCACAGAAAAAGGTTTACCTAGTGATTGGCAAACTACATTTGAGATTTAAATACTTGTGGAGAGATAAAACTCCCTAATCCACAAGTCTAGCCTGAGCTAGTTGGTGTATGACCCTATAAAATAAAACTTACTAGTAATTTTTAAATTATATCATTTATTTTAAAAGGTTGTTTTTTAGTCAGAGGGTAAATGGCATGAAACTTTTGTGGTGTTTTGACTCAAAGTTGAAACAAAATGACTAAGCAAAGAGATATGGAATGCAAAAACAAAAAACTATTCTTTTTTCATTTTCAAATAGAAACTTGAAAGCCACAAAAGAACAAATTCTTTTTATTTTTATTTTTTCAAAAACAATGATATGCCATGCAATCTAGACTAAAAACCTAATCTACATGCATATAAAGCAAACATGTGTTTTTGTCTTTTTCTTTTATAAATGCAAAAGAAAAAATAGCTTATCAACTAATGTAAGCAAGTACTATGAGCAAAGCAAATAGACAACTACTCTACACCCCACAAACAAACCCTAGGTTTCCCTAAAGTTGGATATCAACCTCTCTTGAAAGGAAGGCTCACAGAGGTAAACAAGCCAACAACTTTGGAATGAAGAGACTGAGCAATAAGACTGACATAAACAAAGGTCAGCAAGTCCCAAGTATCAATATAAACATACAAACAGAGGCTGCTTACTACATTGTCCAACAAGATCAAGCCAAAGAAGGAGGTGGGGGGGCAAGCAGCAAAAACAAGTATATGTTCTTTTTATTTTTATTTTATAAATGAAAAAGAAAAACTAAATACAAGGCAAAGTATGCAGATAACTAGAAACAAGCAAAAGGAACTCTGCTATACAACCACTAAACAAACTCTAGAATGAACTAAAGTCGGCATAAACCCTACTTGGAAGGAAGGCTTGCATAAGAGACAAGTGAAGTTAACCAACAAAAGAAGAAGGAAATCAACACCAACAAGCTTCTGAACTCAAAAAAAAAATCACTAACAGAGGCTGACCAAAAACATAAGCCAAAAATCATACCAAGCAAAGAAGGTGGAGGAAAGAGAAAAGAGAAAACCCTAATGCTATAAAAAGGCTTACCACATAGATAAAGAAAAACAAAAAGGGATGACACTAAAACCCTGGAGTCATGCACCTACATAGGACACCAAAAGACCTACCAAACAGCCCACAAGCATGGAAACAACCACAAAAATGAGGGAAAACATTGTTTTAGGGGCATACGCGGGTTGTGATACTAACAAGTCGCATGTCATACGCGGGTTGCCAATACATCAAATCGTGTGTACAAGCACATGCAGGTTGTATAACTAACAAGTCGTGTATCATACATGGGTTGACAGTATAGACAGTCATGTGTACAAAAATAGACACACGACTGTTCAGTCTGCAAGTCGCGTATGGGTGGAGAAACTCCCCAAAAAGGTCAAAAACTGCCTTAGGAAGGTCGGGGAAGTGTGCTATCAAACTTAGAAGGTGTTCCTAAGTGGCAAGAAAGACCTAAAACAATGCAAAAGACTAAAATAAAGATAAAGGAACCCAAAACAGAAAAGGCACTCCCCAACGGAGTTGTCAGTTCTGTTGTAAAGGAAAGTATCATATGGATAGGGTTTAAGAGGCCATCAACATACTCGGGTTGAAAGGTGGATGCATATAGTTCTGCAAGTATATATAAGCAAGATTTAGACATAAGAAAGGTCCACACCTGACTAACTGAAGGCTGGTCCAAGCTTTCTCTTCAATTCTCTTCTTGCTCCTCTTCCTCCAAGAGACCTGCAAAATGAATTATACCTTCTTCAAACCAATATGACCACATATAAAGCAATGATAATCAAATAAACATGAAACAATGATCTGATTAACATCATAATATGATCATAACATAGATTCAATCACACATTAAACAATGATTTGGGAAGAAGGACATCAGATCTTTATTAATCTTGAAAACAAGTACAAGTATACCTTCTCTTCAAGTTCAGCACCTCACGAAACCTTGATCCGGTTTTGCTGCTTCTCTTCTCCAAGGAACTCAGCCTCCAAGCTTTGCAACACAAGGAGAATGCTTCTAGGAAAAGGTGTGGGAAAAGAGAGCTCCAAATCCTCCACCATAACAATGCAAATATTCAATTCTCCTCTCATGTACCTACCTACCACTATTTATATGCTTAAGAAAGAGTTAGGGGCGAAAACAAAGTAGTTACAACTGAAGGAGTCAGTTGCATAACTACCCAAACTACCCGAAATTTAAAAGACGTGTTTTTTGACATTTTTAAGAGGCATACACGGGTTGCAGAAACAACAGTCGCATACACGAGAAATACACGCGGGTTTCCAATACAGAAATTCATGTATATATAGCAAGTCACATACGTATGCGAGTATTATAGAGAGCAATTTGCGTACGTACATGGGTTTTCCCTAAGGAAACTCGTGTATAGACAAAAAGAACTCATTTTTACGGTATTTCTAGGCATTTTTAGACTTTGGCGTCTTTTGGAAAGTTTTAGCTAACTAGAATACCTTTCCAACGGTGTAGAGATGAGGTCAAATGGATTTACAAAACTCAATATATGGGTCCTCCAAGTTAGGTGTTTTTTCAGTGACTTTCATGAAGTGTCGTCATGGAAGTGTCGACATGCGACAGAATCATGGAAAAGTGGTCATAGGCAGAGATGTGTCATTTTGAGCTATAACAGTGTTGCCCCTATCAAATACATAAGGCAGCCTACAAGCCTTTTGAACAACATAGGATCGACAATGGATCCTTCATCATCTTTGCTCAATTTTAAACCCGTTATTACTGGTGTTGGGGCTGTCTTGCAATTAGACATGTTAAATATTTTTAAAACTTCACTTGCATACTTAGACTGTGATATAAAAATACCACTTTCATACTGTTGAAATTCAATGCCCAGAAAAAACTTCATAAGCCCCAGATCAGTCATTTCAAATTCACTTTCCATGACTGCTTTAAAATCTATTATGCCATAATCACTAGTAAATAATAAATCATCTACATACATGAAGACAATTAACCTCTTACCTTTCTCATCGAATTTGGTGTACAAATTTAGTTTGCTTTCACTTCTGTGAAATCCATTTTCAGTGAGATAGGAATCAATCCGATTATACCAAGCTCTAAGAGCTTGTTTCAAACCATATAGTGCCTTTTTCAGCCTGTACACTTTATGCTCTTGATGTGGAACTTCATATCCTTGTGGCTGTTCCACATATACTTCCTCTTCTAGATAGCCATTTAAGAATGCCGACTTGACATCCATTTGATGAACATGCCATTTATTTTGTGCAGCAATGGCCAAAATTGTTCTAGCTGTATCCATGCATGCAACAGGTGCAAACATTTCATTGAAGTCGATGCTGGGTTGCTGTGTGAACCCTCTTACTACCATTCTTGCTTTGTGTTTTTTCACATTCCCATCTGCATATTTCTTGGTCTTGTAAATCCATTTGACACTGATTACATCTTTATCTTTTGGTACATCAACCAATTCCTATGTCTGGTTTTTCTCAATGCATTTTATTTCTTCATCCATGGATTGTGCCCATACTTCTTCTTCAACAGCTTCTTCAAATGTTAGTGGATCATATATAGGGGAAAATAATGCAAATAGAGAGAATAAATATGGTGTACCAACTTCATATATGTCACGCAGACTTCTTGTATTCACCGGTTCTGTCGATGTCGACCTTGACGAAATGCTTGATGGAGTCTGTTATCCTCTTGGTGTGCTTGTTGGTGTAGCTTGAGCTGCTACTTGTGTGGATGGTCCTTGCGCTGAACCATGTCTTGGTGTCATGGGAGTTGACGGTGCTCCAACTGGTTGACTTACATGTGGTGTTTGAACCACTTCCTCTTCCATATCATCATTGTCGACATTCCACACAATGTTGACATTTATGTCGAGGGTTCCATCCCATGATTCATTCTCGACAAATTGAACATCCCGACTGATAATCACTTTCCTTGTGATGGGATCATACAACTTGTATGCTTTTGTGTCTTGAGAATAGCCGAAAAAAATACATTTCTACCCCTTCTTGTCTAGCTTCCTTCTCAGCTCATCTGGAACATGAGCATATACAACACAACCAAAAACTTTTAAATGTAAAACACTATGATTCATACCTGTCCATGCTTCTTGGGGAACTTTGTTCTTCACACTCTTTGTCAGAAACCGGTTCATAATGTATATGGTAGTTGCAACTACCTCACCCCAATATTCATTTGGAAAATGGTTGGCTACCAACATGCTGCGTGCCATCTCCATGATGGTTTTGTTTTTTATTTTGGCTATACCATTCTGCTGAGGTGTATACCGTGCATTGAATTGTTTTTGTATGCCATGGGTCTTGAAAAAATTTAGAAATTCATTTAAAACATATTCTCCTCCTCTGTTGGTCCTTAAGATCTTGATGCGGTGTCCACTCTGGTTCTCCACGAGTTCCTTGAATTGATAAAAATAACCAAATGCATCAGATTTATGTTTCAAAAAATATACCCATGTTTTTCTTGAGTATTCATCAATAAAAGTTAGAAAATACTTGCAGCCACCAATGGATGATGTCTACATTGGACCACAAATATCAAAGTGCACAATTTCAAGTGGTGTGCATTCTCTATAGGACTTTTCGATTAGAAAAGTCTCTCTGTGCTACTTTCCAAAAATGCAGCCTTCACAAACCCTCTCTAGTCTGTCAATCAATGGTAATCCCTTCACCATATTCTTTGTGTGCAGTAGCTTCAGCCCACCAAAATTTAGATGTCCAAATCTGAAATGCCACAACCGGGATTCATCCTGAACTTCTATCTGAAATGTAGCTTGCAAATTAACACTGCAATTTTCTCTCTTGTTGAGGAGGTCGACTATTTCTTCAATTTCTGCCTTGAATGCAGCTCTTGAGTTTTCCTTCCCTTTTATGTCAGGAACTATCCTCAATGGAAACAAGCGATTGCTTGTCATTGGCACTTTTGCTATCAGTTGGTCACTTGGACGCTTATCTTTGATCACACGATGATCATCTTCCATGTAGATTCTATAGCCTTTTTGTAACAACTTTCCAAGGATTAACAAATTATGTTTCAAACCTTTGACATGATAGATATCAGGGATATACTTACTCTACCCCTGTTTGGTTAGAATATCAACAGTGCCTTTTCCTAAGACAGTAACTTGGACATTGTTTCCAAGTGTAACATCAGTTTTAACTGATGTTTCTAGACTGGAAAACGGATTTAAATCACTAGTAATATGGTTGCTGCAGCCTGAATCCAAGTACCATATGTCATGTGGACTTTCTTGAACAGCATTGCATTCAAGTGGATATGCCGATGCCATTAACATTGCACTTGTTGAAGTGTTGGTGTTGGTCGACTAACTTGGGCTTTGCTTTCTTTGGTCATATTACTTCTTTTTGCATTCATATGCATAATGACCAAACTTCTTATAGTAATGACATTGGATTTTTTATTCATCAAACCACTGGTCACTTGGCTGACTAGGGTTCTAATTATCTCCTCTACCACTGAAATTTGTAGGACTTCTGCCTCATCCTCCTCTTTAAGAACTTCTTCCTCTTCCTCTGAAGTTGTTTCTCCCCCTGCCTCTACCACGGCTTGTGGATGACTGTGCTGCAAATGCACCTTCCAATGATGTCTGTGTTCTGCTGAGTCTGTGTTCATGATTGATGAGTGAAGCTTGCAACTCATCAATGGTAAATGTGGTCATGTCGGTGTGTTCCTCTAAGGTCACAATGAAGTTTTCAAATCTTGGGGGAAGAATTTTGACAATTTTTTCACAACCCTTTGGTCTTCTATGGCTTCTCCATGAGATTTAATTTGGTTTATCAACCCAACAACTATGGTGTAGAATGTGTCTACATTCTCTAAATCTTTCATGGAAAGAGATTCAAAATATTTTCTCAGAATATGCAGCTTGGATGTCTTTACCTTATCCAATCCTTGATAGGCTGTCTCCAATCTATCCCATGCTTTCCTAACATTAGTTTTTGCTGCTATTCTTGGGAGTATGCTCTCATGCATAGCTTCATGTATGTAAAACAGAGCTTTTCGATCTTTCTTCCTTTGTTCTCTCAACACATCTTTCTCAGCCTACGTGAGATTGTTATATGCTGTCATGTCTGCTGGTTCTACATAACCATGCTAGACTATCTTCTAGACATCTTGACCTCTGAATAAAACCTTCATTGTTAAAGACTAATATTCATAATTATTTCCTGTAAAAATTGGAGTTTGCAATGAACCAGAAGTGGAAGCCTTTTTAATTTTTTTAATTAACTTTCCTTAGAAAATTAAATTTCCACCTTTTAAGACAAGATTTCTTTCCTAAACCTTGCATTGATACAGACCTTGCTCTAATATAAACCGTGCTCTGATACCAGTTAGCCAAAAACAAGCTGACCAAACTTGAGTTTACCACTCACTTAATACTAAAATTTAATTTTCACTTTTCATGCTGACATCTTTTTTCTTTTTAACTTGTCGGGTGAAACTTGTCCATCTCCCGAATAGACAAGTCTATCAACTTTGGATGGACTTTCTACTCAACTGATTTACTTCGACATACTTGTTGATTCTACTGACTAATTTTACCTCAACCACTTGTCACTTTGAAGTCGGCTGACTTTGACCTCTAAGCCGGCTCACCTTTTCGACCACTCAAGTCGGCTGACCTCTTTGAATTCTCAAGTCGGTTGACTTCTTCGACCTCTCAAGTCGGTTGACCTCTTCGGCCTCTCAAGTCGGCTCACTTTGGTTGAAATATACAGAGTATGTTTCTTAGTCTAAGAGACTTAAGAAATTATAAATGCTTTTCACCTGTGAGGAAGATAGAGTGAAATAGACACATTAACAAATCTAAATAACTTATAAAACATATGCCCAAATATCAAGGAAGAATTGAGTCGACCAATGTGCCATAAACCCCTGGAACTTTCACACGGTGAGAAATTTATGGGTTCTTGTTATTTCACTCAACTGTGATGGTAAAAGACATTTACACAAGTAAATCTGAAAATATTCTGTGTCCAAATAAACACATTCAACCATAAACTATTTCATATATTTAACTATGCGGAAATAAAAAAATATTCCAAACTTGTCGGTCCAGACTTGTTGGTCCAAACTTGTCGATCTAGACTTGTCGGTCCAGACTTGTTGGCTCACTGACTGATCCTTTTATAGAGCTTCAGCTCTTCAACTAAATCACTTACATAGAAGCTTGAGCTTCAACTTCTCTTTCTCACCCTGAGTTCCTATGTTTCGGGTTAGATGAAAATTTTGTTTTTCTCCATGAATCTATGAGTCTAGTAGTTCTAGTAGTTGTTCAATTTTGGCTTCTATCTGCTTGCAATCGCAAAAATTCTATATACCCTTGTAAATGGAGTCTAATGCTTGTGTGAGGAAGGTAAAAATAATGTGTTTGTTACTTTTGAGTTGTTTTGCATTTATGTATTTGTTTTAGGAAATCTTGAAATTTTACTGAAAACTCTCTAATCAATAGTTGTTTTAGGTTACCGAGTGTTGGAAAACATGGTTTTTATTTTTGGTTTTTGATATGAAGTATAAATGGATTTATTTGCCTTGTATTATTCTTTTTGTAGAAGTAATATTTAAATTAGACTAGACTTGTCTGATATTTGTTAAGGAAGGGTCTAGTTATACTCTAGTGAATTCTAGGGAAGTCTAGAATATTCAAGTTGAGGAGGCTTTGTGGAAAGTGCTAAAGAAAAGTAGGTGAAGCACAACCTTCCATCTCAAAATGATTGAAAACTGTTATAAAATGATGATATGGAATTTTGAAAAAATGTGTGAAAAAAATATATACTATATTTAAATTTTAAATTTTAAATTGTTTTATTATATTGTTATTTCTACATTATATTTGAATAAGGTTAGTAATTAGACTTTATTAATGGTAATTTATCCTCTTGTATACTGCAATTATGAGGCAAATAATATATTTTAACTAAGTTAAAACTCATTTTCATGCCAATGCCAATTCACTTGGAAACCGCCTTTGAACTCTAAATGTAAAAAATGTGTATCTATGCTATTCAAGTTAAATGAACACTTTTGCGGGAAAATATTAACATCTCCTCTATTACCATGTTCTTGAAAAATGTTACCTCATATTAGCAATAATATAAGTGTGTAGATGATAGTTAAGGGATGTGTCTTCATTTCCTTTCCTTTCTGGACTTGGGTTTAATCGCAATGAAAAATTTGCTAATTTGTTAATTTGCTAAAATCATAGCTAATTTGCAGGTTTTAGGCTTATTTATCCATTTCAGCTTCGATACGTACATCCAAGTATGCAACAGTCATCTTGAATACAACTTTGGGGTTGATTGGATTTTTGCAAATCTCCTATATTTTATATTTTGGCATGGGTTTGTAAATAAGAAACTTTAATTGTAGATTTTGGCCTCGTTTTTTAAATAAGAAACTTTACCCTCGGTTAGCTCAATGAAATTATCTCTTTTCACAAGACAAATTTATTTTAGGTTTTTGCTTTCAAGTAGGAATTCTGTTTTGCCAAGATGATTTTTATCAAGTATAAGATGCTCATTGTTTATGATGTTATGAATAGGTCAGAGTTATAAATTGGAGTGTCGCTTCTCCTTATCATTCCTCATCTTTTATCCCATAACATTTTAATTAAGTTTAAACTCATGGATAGGCTGGTTATACCTATATAGTTCTATATTTCTAGGTTTTTAGTTGGAGGAGGATCGGCTTTCATGTATCACTTCATGAAGTTCGGCCCATGTAAGGTTAAGATAATAGATTTACCTGTATAGTTGTATATTTCTAGGTTTTTGGTTGGAGGAGTTTCGATTGGCTGTCATGTATCACTTCATGAAGTTAGACATGTGTAGGGTTAAGATAATAGCTTTAGTAATATGTTTTGAAGGCTTGTGCTTTTAATTCTGGCATGCAAAAAAATCAATTACTATTTGTATCAGATATTACATACTTAAAATTTTAATTGCTTTCAAGTTGGGGTTGGTTATCTTTAAGCAGCCACCTATTTTCTAAATTGTTTATAGGCTATTCAAAGGTATTTATATCTCACTTTTAGTTTTCTCTGTCTTTAACAAAGTTGTATCCAAACCATTTTATTTATTTATCTTGAATGGTGTA
>LPNX010733721.1:663241-698344 GCA_001517045.1 Pseudotsuga menziesii | reverse complement strand
CAATAATTTTTTCTAGGAATTTGGTGTTTTTTATATTGTAAAAGTGGAATGTAATTATGTTTTAATTTCAATTTTGATGGTAGAAATGGATTCAACACCCTAAAAAAAACCCTTAGAAAACCAAAATTTGAGAACTTGAGAGCTGTAACTTAAATTTATAATTCAAAATTGTGCTAGGCCTTTCGTAATAAATCAACGTGGGAGTTTTCCTACAGAACTGGAGCCCATTAGAGGGTAGTGGTTGTTTTCTACAACCCTGTTCAAACGTAATGGAGATGTCTAACAATTCCACTAATTGGACAATAATTTTTTCTTGGAATTTGGTGTTTTTTATATTGTAAAAGTGGAAAGTAATTATGTTTTAATTTCAATTTTGATGGTAGAAATGGATTAACTTGACAACTTTAACTAAAATTTATAATTCAAAATCATAAGAGGTTATCCATAATAAAGCAATATGGGAGTTTTCCTATAGACTCAGATCCCATTAGAGGGTACTGAGAGTTTTCCTATACAGGTTGTCTAAAGAGGAGACTTTTTTACCTCTGTTTCTAGTGAATATTCATGGAATTTTCAAAAATGGCTAGATTTTATGGAGTGTGGGTATTGGGGATTTATGTGATTTCATTTCTGAGCTTAAAATCGTCTAAAAAACAACAAAAATTACATATTTTATAGATTAAAATCACTGGATTCCGAGAAAAAATTAGCATGAAAGTCAAAAAGTCCCTAGTTATCCTTTTGCCATACCTGAGTCATGGGGCTAGTGGGAGATTTCCTATATGATAGGAATAAGGTTCCTTTGATTCCAAATAACCTATTTATATCTCATGAAAAAAAAGGAATAACACATGTTTCACCTGAGGGATTTTTAATTGAATTACACTTAGGTAGTTCAACGAATTAATGGTTAAGTGAATGTGGAGTTTTAATAAGAAGTGTTTTAGTCTTCTAAAAAAAGGTTTAGTTTAAGGGAGGTCAATTCAACATTTATTTTCGAGGTAATTTGACCGACTGATCCACTGATTTTTTCAAATTTAACTGATAGGATCAATTTAAAACAAGAAAAAAATCCTCAGAAGACAAGTGTTTTTTAGTTAAAATTCATTTAACTCAATGATTCACTATTAGTTTTAAATTTAAATAATATGATCATTTTAAAATGGGAGAAAAACCCTTAAAGAACAACTTTTGTAGTTAAAATTCGTACTAGTGAAGGTGAATTATAACTTCTAATTCCAATAAAAAGATTTGAATCGAGTTTTGGACAAAGTAGGAAAACTTAGGTTCACAAAGATTATTTGATCTTGGATTTACAAAGAAACTTTGATGGTGGCATTACGAGGAGGGAGCTTGACTTCCTTCTATATGGAAATTTTAATAATGGGGGATCGTGAGAGCCCTGTAATCAACTTCCCAATCTAGAGGAAAAAATTGGGTTAGATCGAAATGGAGTTGATGGATCAACTAAATGGAAATCACTCGTTAAGCATGGGAATGGAGGTTCAAAAAACCCTACCTGAGTAACTGAATCATAGGAAACTGTAACTGATCAAAAGCTATCCAAACAAGAAAACAATAATTTCATTCCCTATTCCGATTCAATTCCCAGGTGTGAAACCACCTCGTCTAAAATTGATGCCTACATTCAATACATGCAAGATCATGCAGTCATAAGAAAAATTATTGCCTTTTGGCCATGGAAAGAGATACACATTATTGGATTCAAACTAGATGGAAAACAAAAGGGAAAATGGATTTAAAACTCAGATCCAATGGCTTATTTACCACTATTGTCACCATCCTCAAGTAAAATGATAGAGTCTTTGATAATGTCATGTAGCTTTTAATTTGGTAGGGATATATTTGAGTTTCTCGACTAGTAACTTCAACCTAGAGAAAGAGGATTTCTCAGTTTATTTGATTTGCATCTTACTTTACTCCTTTCCATAGGAGTAGTGGGATGAGAAAACCCCCATCAAAATAGGTAACACCTTCGGTTCCTTTATGAAAACCTCAAAATAACCAAGAAAGGGCGTTATACCTCTTATGCATAAATATGTGCTAAATTGAACATTTCAAGAGCACTTCTCGACTCTACATGATTGAGCTACACATAATATGAGTAGATGTATTCATTGGAGTATGAGCATGTCTCATTTCATTATCATTAATGCCACCATCATGAGTATTTGTTTTAGGACTTCCCCCTCAACTCACAAATCCCTTCCAACAAACTTCCAATCAAATAAGACTCTAAAGGATACATCCTTGTAGAAAATAGCAAAAAGAAGGTGGGGAAATCACCTCATGTAGAATTAGTGAATGAAACTTTGACTACAAATAACTTTCAAACATTGAATGAAGTCGAATACCATGGGGATACGAATGAAAATTAGGGAGATATCCCATAATAACCTCATCAACACATGCATGATGAAGCTATGGATGATTAATAGAAAACCATAAAAAGAAAAATGGAGGAAAAAACCTCACCAAGTTGAACTTTTGAAAATGAGGATAATATAATGGTGGAGACCAAGGCCATGGATCGAGAGGATGTGGACATAAAAGATTTACATATCCAAAGAAGCATGGATTATTATGAAATATAGGACACAAAATCTATCCCAAAAAAGAAAATCCATCTACTTAAGGATGCCGTACATTAATCCAAAGAGAAGGCATGAGACCAAGAATATTAGGTTACTTCATCCTAAGGACTCAAAACTAGTAATAACAAAAGAACAATCTAAGCCTTTCCAAGATGAAAGAAAAAAAAGAATAAAAACATATATGCAAATATTGAAATAATTAGGCGAGAAATTGATTGACACTATATTGTATGTTTCAATGGAATACAACTTCTTCTATCCCCGCTCTATAGTTAACAATCAAGATCGTCTCATGGAACATCATGGTATGACATTGAATGTAAAGAAAGGAATCTATGGAACATGATCAACTCTTAAAATTATATAGTCATGATGGTATAGGAAACAAAACGTAGTGTGGGAATGTTTGTAAAAACTGTGGATTATTGTTGGAAAGGGTGTAAAGTAAATTAGTTACCTTTGATGCAAAAGGAACCAAGGGAGGATTTTCCATCCTTTGGAATCACGTAGTCATTATGATCGAAGAATTTTTCTCCACCCCAAAGACGATCTAAGAAAAATTCCATACCATTTTCTTAGTTGAAATAGGATCGTTGACAAATTTGTATGGTCCATACACACATAAGGATAAAACCCAATTTATTCAGTCTCTTTAGGGCCCATACACCATTATGAGAAACCAACATTGGATATGGGACAATATTTCAACATTATTGCATCCTTGTTAAAGAAAATGGGTGGATTAAGGAAACTAGAAATACATAACAAAGCTTGTAAAAAATCCATACTAACCCTCAACTTAGTGTACATAAACACAAGAAATTATACGTCGACATGGAATAGAAAAAGAGGAGGGGCACAACATGTTCTTATTAATTTACAAGAAAAATATCTTCCTTTAAGTTCTAATCATATAAGGATATCTCCTACCTCGTTTTATCTCAAACCATTGGCCCATATGCCTCCTTTTGCAGTTGGATGATTGACCCAAGAATCAACTCTTTAGATTTGAAATTTTTTGGATGACTCACCTAGATTTTTAAAATAGAATAGCCAATTGGTGGAAGTATCATATATCACTCATGGATCAGAGATGTAAAGGTTTCAACAAAAAATAAATAATCTCAAGAACAAGCTGAAGGTTTCAAACATAGAATATATTGGTAATGTGATCAATGCTAAAAAGAAATAGAGGCAAAATGTCTTGTTTGAAACAGAAAATCATTCTAGAAGTAAGGACAAACAAATTTAATGCGGAAGGATACGCTTTGTAGATCTATATGAACATTCAAAATTGGAAGTAAACAACCTTTTGGAAACAAAAATACAGAATACTGGCTAAAAGAAGGGGAGCAAAATTCTGAATTTTTCCACAACTCAATAATTCAATATCGACACAAAAACAAAATAACTTCTATTAAAGAAAACCATGACACTAATATAACCAAAATGAGGGTATGGAAAAAGAGCTCAATAATTACTAACTCAACTTCCTCACATAATGTCAGGATAATGTAGAAGAATCCATTTAGTAGATCACCCATCACATCCCAATACTAATGTTTGATTCCAAAAATGATAGTCTCTAATGATAAATCACAATGCATGATGTTCATACAGTTTCAATGGAGATTACCATAGGAAAATATCTAGTTTTGATTAGCTTCGCCATGAGCTTTTTCCACTCAGGTTGGGAAACCATCAAAATTGAAGTGTGGGAAGTGATTACAGAACCTACGAGGACATGAAATGTGCTCCCTACACTTTATCTCAAATTTCCTCAATTTAATCCCATAGGAGGAAAAATCTAATGATCTAGATAATTTTTATCCCATCTCCCTCTGTAATGTGATATACGACATTATCACTAAGGTTATTGTGAACATTCCTAAACATCATTAGAGGAAATTTGGGGTTTAAAATGGGCCTAATAAGAAAACATGCCAACAATAAGCTCTTGTGAGCTGGAATTCAAGAACCAATAGGATTTAAATAAAATGAGTCAACCATAATGGTTGAATTGACATATTTGTCATAAAAAACTACTTTTTTTGTTCGTATTTTCGACATATCTCCTTGTTTTTTTACTCAAACTTCGATCAAGAGAGCTCGTTGAATGTAAAATTTGATTTTGCATCCAACAAGTACCCACACTGCATACTTTTGATGGACCCTGCTACCCCAAAAACAAGCAATACCTGGAAAAATGTAATGATGATGTCATCATCACATTTTTTCAGTTATTTCTTGTTTTTGGGGTAGGGGGTCTATCAAAAGTATGTAGCGTGTGTACTCGTTGGATGCAGAATCAAATTTTGTATCCAATGAGCTCTCCCAATCAAAATTTGAGTAAAAACATAGGAATATATGTCGAAAATACAAACACAAAAAATAGTTTTTTTCTTTCTTCCTCCAAAATTAAAAAATATTATTTTATTCTTTTAACTATTATTTTACTATTTTCCTAAGGAGGCCCATTTTGGACCCCAAAATTCCTCTGATGTTTTCTCCTACTTTTGAAGAAAATTCTGGATATGTTGGACGCCATGAGATCTTGGATGAAACTATCACAACGTGTGAAATCATAAACTCTTTAAAGACCTCCAAGAAAAATGGCATAGATATAAAATTGTATATGTATAAAGAATTTTTTAAGATAAGTTATGGAGACAACACACAAATCAATATAGCGTACGACTTCTTGGTCACTAGATATACTAGATTATGTCACTCATATCCTCAACGTTCTTCTCCATTTTAATCAATGACTCTCCTTTCTCTACTTCCACTTCCTCCAAAGTAATCAAACAAGGGGGGCCTCTTTCCCCTTTCATGCTTATTCTTATGGTAGAAGGTCTAGGTATATTTATAAAAGTGGTAGTCTCAAAGGGTAAGTTCCAAGGCTTCTGTTTCCAAGGTTATTAATTAGTCTCCTCCCATTTGTAGTTTATAGATGATATAATGTTAATGGGAGCCCCCTCACTCTGGGAAGTGAGATATCTTTAGAAATTTTAAATGCTTTCATAAATAAAATCCAATTAAGTCTCAGATTTTGTTTGTTAATGTTCCTCTTAATGCTCAACTCAACCCCTCCAAGATCCTCAGTTTCCGAATTACTTCCCTTCAATCAAAATAATCAAGAGATACACTCATTAATAATTTTGACAACAATATATTATGGAAGGAGCTCATCACCAATATGGAATGAAAATTGAAGAATGATTCTTGTTAAACATACATTACAATCTATTCCTTTATAGTTGATTTCAATTTTAGTAGCTCCAAAAAGCACCATTGAGGCCATTCACAATATTCAAAGGACCTTCCTACGGGGTGGATATTCATTGAAATGGAAATGGGCCAATGAAACATAGGTTCATTGATGTAAACCTGGGATATAATGAGGCCTTGGATTGAGAGACCGTAAGATTGAAAATGAAACAATGGGGGAAAAAATCTAGCCGTATTGGATTAAAAACAAGGAAACTCCTTGGAGTAATATATGGAAAAGAAAGTACGCTCCAACCTCAAATGTCTAGGGTATGATCAAACTATTAGATTTTTATCATTCAAGCTAGCATTATCTTGAGATCTTTAACTGAGAGGATAACAAGCACAGAAATCAAACATAGGAGAGAAAACCCCGCGACTTCCTCAAAGATAGAATCAACACCAAAAGCAAAACCCCAAAAACAATATGATGATCTCTTGACAGCAATAGTCTCTCTCTATCTTGTCCCAACAACTTCTTCTCTCTCAGTTATGCACTACAACTGAGTGTGAGTGAATGTGTGATAAACAGAGAGGCTCACTTTATATTTATACTAATTTCTGACTTGACAATAACTCATTAGGGATGACTTCTCTAGGAGAGTCTAATAACCATAGGGCCCCACAACTGTGGGGACTTTAAGCCTTGATCAATAGAAGGGTTACCCACAATGACTTTACATGACTTGTTTACATTATTGAATCTCTCAATAGGAACATTGGGGCATGACATGAGTCAATTACATTACTGACACTTCCTAGAATAAACATTCATTGCAATACATAAGATATACAAGTGAATACATTCCGAAGTTACAAATAGATCAACACTCCCTCTTGACTAGGAAGGTATTCTCTTGACATAATTTTATCATCACAAGTATTCTTCTCTGTATCATCTAGATTATCTTCATTTTCAAGTCATCTTCATCTTCAATTCATCTTCTTCTTCAAGTCATCTTCATCTTCAAGTCATCTTCATCTGGATCATCATCAATGGATTTGAATCATCACTTAATCTGAAACATCACTGCTGGATCATCATTGGTCATCATCACAAGTGCTATATCTTGATTCTTCTCATCACAACAAGTTCTACAGAGCTAGCCCTTTTTCATGCTTGTTGTAGGCCTAGCCTCTAAGTAGGTCTTCATCTTCTTCAACACTTATATCTGACCAAGTCAGAAAGGCCCGCCCAACACTTACATCTGACTATGGTTGAAAACTCATCGCAAACCATGTCAGAAGGCTTAGCACTTATATCTTACCATGATAGGAAACTCATCACACATCATGTTAGAAAGGCTCTGTACTTACATGTGACCATGATAGGAAACTCATGACACATCATGTCAGAAAGGCTCTTGGTACCAGACTAAAATTCCTGGTAACTAACAAGGTGCCTCCATTTTCCAAGAGAATGGCCTCTCATCACTTAAGTTGAGCTTCAGTCATAGAATGAAATTCCTGGTAACTAACCAGGTGCCTCCATTCTCCCAGAGAATGGCATCTCAGCACTTAAGCTGAGCTTCAGTCCCAGACTAAAATTCCTGGTAACTAACCAAGTGCCTCCTTTCTCCCAGAGAATGGCATCTTAGCACTTAAGTTGAGCTTCAGTCCAAGACTAAAATTCCTGGTAACTAACTAGGTGCCTCCATTCTCCTAGAGAATGGCATCTCATCACTTAAGCTAAACTTTAGTCCCAGACTGAAATTTCTGGTAACTAACCAAGTGCCTCCATTCTCCCAGAGAATGGCATCTCAGCACTTAAGCTGAGCTTCAATCCCAGACTGAAATTCCTAGTAACTGACCAGGTGCCTCCATTCAGAGAATGGCATTCAGCGCTTATATCTAATTATGTAAGAACACATCTCATAGTCACCTCAGAATGGCTCAGCACTCACAACTAACCATGGAAGGAACCAATCCTTTCACCATGATAGAATGGATCAGCCCTTACATCTGACCATGGAAGGAACCAATCCTCTCACCATGCCAGAATGGCTCACGGACTCATCACTTCCCCTTGGAGGGAACCTCGCTATGGAGAACACCAAGCTTCTCCCTGAAGTATTCAAACTTCACTCTGGCTAATGACTTAGTCAACAGATCAGCTATATGTTTGTCCATTGCAAAATACCAGAGCTTCACTGTTCCTCTCTGTACCATATCCCTGATATAGTGATATTTGATCTCGATATGCTTCGACTTGTCATGGAACATCGGGTTATTAGAAAACTTCACACAACTCTGGTTTTCGCAATATATATAAGAAAAATCCAACTAGAGATCAAATAAATTAGATATTAGCTTCCTTATCCATACTTCCTCACAACTAGCTGAACAAGCTGTGACATACTCTGGTTCAATTGTACTTAGTTCCATGCATGATTGTTTCCTACTAAACCAAGAGATCACACCTGATCCCAAATTGAAGCAACACCCTGAAGTGATCTTCCTATTGATGGCTCTTCCTTCCCAATCTAAATCAACATAACATGCCAGGTTAATGTTATGTTTCACCTCATACTTGAGCCCATAATCAACTGTACCCATCAGGTACCTTAGAATATGTTTTTCAACAATCAACTGAACTTGTCTTGGATCCGTCAGGAACTGGCTCAAGGTGTTCATAGCAAAGCAAATATATGGTATCATATTCATCAGGTACATCAAGGACCTAATCATCTGACGATACATCGTAGCATCGAATGATTCTGATGAAGCATCACTTAATAGGTTCAGGTTCGATGCCATAGGTGTGGTCATGGCCTTGCAATCCATCATCATGAATCTCTTCAGGATATCTACCGTATAATTGCATTGTCCCAGAGAAATTCCATCTGCATTCTGCCACACCTCCATGCCTAGAAAATAGTGCGTCATGCCCAAGTCATTCATTTCGAACTCAACAACAAGCTTCCTCTTCGTATCAACAATCAACCCATCCATACCTGTTACAAAGAGATCATCTACATACAGTAGGAGTATCACTGGGTTACCATCATCAACCTTGTAGTAAAGGTTGGAATATGCTTTACTCTTGGTAAAGCCCAAACTAGATAGAAATCTATCAATTATGTCGTACCATATCTTGGGTGCATGTTTTAAACCGTATAGGGCTTTCTTCAATCTACACACATGATACTCCCTGTCATATGTGTCAAAATCAAGTGTCTTCTCCACATACACTTTCTCTTCCACTACACCATTCAAGAAAGCAGTCTTGACATCCATCTGGTGTATTTTTCATTTCATCACTATAGCCCGAGAAAGTACTGATCTGATGGAAGTGTATTTGGCTATAGGTGAAAAAGTTTCTTCATAATCTATTCCTTCTTTTTGGGAGAAGCCATGAGCAACAAATATTGCTTTATATTTCTCTATGCTGTCATCTGTAGCATGCTTGATCTTGTAGATCCATTTGGAAGTTACAACATACTTCCATTCTGGTGTTGGGACAATGTCCTAGACATCATTCTTCATGATTGATTGATACTCTTCGATCATAGCATCATTCCATTCATTCCTTTCTATCCCTTATTCATAGTTGGAAGGTTCTGTATCGATGAAGTCACATAATAAGGCTACATAACCAGAGTAGGACCTAGTTCTTTTCCTTTCTCTATGATTTTCTTATGGATCCCCATATCTTTCTACACCTTGCATAGCCTCTCGTACCCAAGTAGGTTTCCTCTTGTGAGGATTATTCTTTTGAGGTGGATCTATAGGTTCTTGAGGTTCTTCTAATTCTTGATATTCTTCTTGAATTTATTCATTCATGGTCATGTAATGAATTTTGGGTACTTCTGTTTCTTCAAGTTCTTTAGTGGGTCTCTTTCTGGATTTGTTGTAAGCTGATTCTTTGTCAAATGCTACACCCGCTGATGTCGATCTTCTTGAATCCTGGGAATTATATTCTATAATCCTTCAAGCTTTCAGAGTATCCCACAAATATACCCTTCCTTCCTGAAGGACCTAACTTTGTCCTCTTTTCTTTCGAAATGTGTATGTACACTAGACAACCAAATATTCTGAGATGGTTGACTTCTGGTTTCTTGCTGGAAAAGGATTCTTCAGGTGTCTTGTTCTTGAGTACTCTGTGTGGATCATGGTTCTGTACATACATCAATGTGCTGGCATCTTCTACCCATAGATGCATGGGAAGATCTTAATCATGGAGCAAGGCCCTTGCAGCTTCCATGATCATTCTATTCTTTCTTTCTGCAACCCCATTATGTTGTGGATTATATGGAGTGCTTAACTCCCTCTTAATCCTTGAATCTTTGCATAAATCTTTGAATTCATTTGATGTGAATTCTCCACCATTATCTAATCGAAAAGTATTGATCTTCTTTTCTGTGTGGTTCTTGATCACGGATTTGAATTCCTTGAACTTGCTGAATACTTCATCTTTGTTCTTCATAAAGTATATCTATGTATTTCTAGAAAAATCATCAATAAAATAAACATAGTATACATACATGCTTAATGAACTAGATGACATCGAACCACATACATCGAAGTGAATGATTTCCAAGATTCCTTTTGGCTTGCTCTCACTACTTGGAAATGTCTTCTTTGTATTCTTTCCTTTCACAAATCCTTTGTAGACACCATCATGTTTTGTCTGAATTTCTGGAAGTCCTTCAACAACATTTCTTGCAAGTGGTAGTGCTCTGTAGTGCACATGTGCAATCCTTCTATGCCAAAGTTTATTTGGCTCTAGCAATTCATGGACCAAGGCTTTTTCTGGATGGCCCTTTAATTTGTATAGACCTCCTTCTTGTTCCCCAATCACTACTGCATTATCGATAGTCTTTCCCTTTGGCCACATGAGAACTTGGCCATCTATAAATGTAACCCTCATACCTTTTGCATCTAATACAAATATGGAGAGGGGTTTCTTCTTTATTCTTGTTACAAACAATACATCCTTCATCTTTATAGACTTTCCAGAATCTAGCTTATGGGAGGATTCCCCATTACCTTTTATTGGATACCTGGTAGTCATCTCCAAGTTTCACTTTGTGGGGTGATTCATGTTCTGGTAGTTTCAAAAAGGATTCTTTGAATCCTATCATATTTTTGGAATCCCCACTATCTAGAAGCCAATCATTGCTTCATGTGTGATGTTTCTCATGAGAGCGGAAATCAAAACATATTCTTCATCACTTGAAGAATAATCACTTTCTTGTCTGATTCTCTTTGTGAAAGGTTCATCATCCTCTGCAGCATGAGCATGATATCTTCTCTTGTTTTCCTTATTCTTGTGAGATATATTTTTGTTATTAGGACATTCTCTAGTATAGTGTCCTTTTTCATCACATATGAAGCATCTGAATTTGGTTCGATTCTTGTTAAATTTATTAGGATGAGAATTCTTACCTTTATGATAGTCTATCCTGGTTTTCTTGGAGTTTACTGTGAGAGCTTGATCTTCACTTACCATCTTTTCTTCTTGAGCTTCTATTCAAGCTTCTTCTTGTGAGCATTCTTCTCACAGTCTACTGAAGTTGACTAGCTTCTTTCTAGCACAAATCCCTTGAATGAAAGAGTCCCATGTCCTAGGGAGACCATTCAAGGTGGTGATTACAATATTTGTATTCTCTACTTCTTCATCCACTACTTCAAGTCGTTCATTGATCTGGGAGACCCTTGTGAAGTATGATTGTATGGTCTCTGCATTATGGATCTTCACATTCTTCAACTCGTTCCTCAAAGTCATCTTCTTGTTTATGTTCTTTCCTTCAAATAGTTTGGTCAGGGAATCAAACATAGATTTAGGTGTCTTTAGGGAGGACACATGTGGTATGAGTTGATCCTTGATTGAATCAGCAATAATCCTCTTAGACATGACCAATTTATTCTTGTGTAAGGCTTTAGCCTCATATCCCTCTGGAACTGGAACCTCTTCCATGATGTAAGGGCCCAACTCATTTTCTTCTAGAACCAGGGAGATCCTATACTTCCAGGCTCGAAAGTTATCAAATCCCTCAATGTTTTCATCAAGCTTTGTATGATGAGCCATCTTTACTAAGAACCTCAAATTGAAATACAAAACATTTATATCTTACCAAGTCAAGATGTTGGAACTGGATTTGGAGCTGAATTTCTGCAGAGCTAGTTCAGGAGCAGATTAGGGTTTGACTTTATCGGAGTTCTGTCAAACCAAAAAATTTCATCTTGATCTATAAAATTCAATTTTAAGGAGGAGATAAATCCAAGCTTGGGATCACTCAAAAATTTCACTTCTGTGGAAAGCCATAAATTCCAATAGTAGTGTTGGGTCAAAAACTGAAAATGCTCATAATCAGATTCTGCTTCAACAGAACGATGCGCCCTGGAGAGGAGAGTTAGCCCAACCTTATTTTGCTGAAAATATGTTGAGAGATATCCAAAAAATAGGAAGCCCTAGTTTCCACATTTGCATAGTATCTTTTTCTCAGGTTAACTCTGATACCATGTTAGATTTTTATCATTCAAGCTAGCATTATCTTAAGATATTTAACTGAGAGAATAACAAGGACATCAATCAAACATAAGAGACAATGAACACAAATTTTTTTCTTGGGGAAACCATAAAGGACAAAACCCCACAACTTCCTCAGAGATAGAATCAAGACCAAAAGCAAAACCCAAAAAATAGTAAGATGATCTCTCGACAGTAGTATTCTCTCTCTCTTCTCCCAACAACTTATTCTCTCTCAATTATGCACTACAACTGAGTGTGAATGAATGTGTGATAAACAGAGAGGATCACTCTCTATTTATACTAACTCCCAACTTGACAATAACACACTAGGGTCGAATTCCCTAGGAGAGTCTAATAACCCTAGGGCCCCACAACTGTGGGTACTTTAACCCTTGATCAATAGGATGGTTACCCACAATGACTTTACATGACTTGTTTACATTATTGAATCTCCCGATAGGAACATTGGGGCATGACATGACTCAAATACATTACTGACACTTCCCAAAATAAACATCAGGGTACAACACATAACATATACAAGTGAATACATTCCTAGGTTACAAATACAACAACACAAACTAAATAGTAAAAGGAGTGGAACCCTAGACAACAACTTGGAAAAATAGGGAATTAATTCAAAACCATTTACTTCCAAAAGTTAGAGATAGTTCTTCAACACGTTTCTTTGAGTAAATTTGATAGAAATAAAAAAAAATTAGATGATGAACTAAAAACTATACCCTTAAGGAACATTATATAGAAAAAAATAGAATCCATTTCAATCAATACTTGGAATTACATAACCATAACTTAATTTTTTGTTCTTGACTGCCAAAACTAAAGAATTGGCCCAATCTTCCTAAACATTTCAACATGATTTCAACTAGGAAGCATTCTAGGACAATATTCAATATAGAATAATTATAGTCAAGGAAGGCCCTCGTACACTTAGGTGTGGACACAAGGAAGTTGAAAAATCATTTATCAAAGAATCATATTCCATTAAGACTACAACCAATACTAGCATCAAGGAAAGAGTACGAGTATCGATATGGAGGCACAACCGCCAACCAAATATTTCAACTTTCTTATTTATAATGTCCAAATAAAACACCCTCACATGGGAAGAAATAATAATTCAAGGATTCGAAGGGCCATTAAACTGTTAGTTATGTGTTATCATAACATGGAGAATCAAGATGAAATTCTTAACAAATTTCTTTGCACATAAATTCCATGGGAGAAAGGATCCTCCATATTTCACCAAACATATAGAAGCATTGATGGTATAAGGGACGCTATTGAGAATTGGAGACGAAATTCCTTTAGAACCATTTTTTGAATTGAACCTGGAAACTACTTCCAAGATTTATTTTGTAGGAACTTTCAAACAAGTGGAATCATAGAATATTTAATGAACTATGAATCAACACTAAAAAGGGTATCCATGAAACCATTCATTCAACATAATGGTCTATAGAGGACAGGAAAAATGATGATAAATAAAGACCCATTATGTAATCTCGGTTGATGGAATCACTTATCCCTCTCGACATCCTTTCTTCCAAATTGCATATAATCTCAAGTCCAGACATATGGAATCCCCCCATAATCAACTTCACTAAGCTTAACCTCAATGGAACCTCTAAGGGAAATCCAATGCTTCCAAAATATGGAGGTATTTTTAGAAATGTAAAGGGAGATAATCTTCAACTCTATGTTGGTTAACTAGGATGGTATAGAAATAGTGTGACTAAGCTTCATGCTCTTTATTGGGGCATCTATATTTCCATCCAACAACATTACATAACTAATTGTTGAGGGTGACTCTCATATCATCATTAGCATGCTCTCGAAGCTTCAAAGTAGTTGTCCTATAAGTAATAGAGATACTTACTGAAGAAGTGAAGAAAAACTAGAAGGAATAGTGGATATTCTTTCCCAACACATTGTAATCACTTCTCTTCATGTATGATGGTTAGTGAACATACTTGTGGAAATATTTGCAAACACAGGAGTAGATTGTGACCACGAAGACATTTACCTTCCATGGAAGTAGCTTACTTCCACACTTTGGTAAAATATTTCCTA
Source organism: Pseudotsuga menziesii (assembly GCA_001517045.1). NCBI lineage: Eukaryota > Viridiplantae > Streptophyta > Pinopsida > Pinales > Pinaceae > Pseudotsuga > Pseudotsuga menziesii. Next base: position 683,890 of record LPNX010733721.1, on the reverse strand, counting down.
AAAATATCCATGGAATACGAAAACTCCAATCTTTGGGTTCTCATACAATAGGGAATAATAGATATTTTGTTGAACCTTGGTGTTGTCATTAATGTCATGCAAAAATCATGTGGATTTCAAAAAAGAAACATGATGATGTTAAACAAGAAATATGGTGATGTCTAATAAGAAGTGAGAAGACTTATAGATATTGTTGAACTTTGGTGCTGGAATTGGTGATGTCAAGTAAGAAGTCTAGGAATCCAGTTTAAAGAAATATAATATATGTATGCAAGTATCAATAGTGCAAAATACCCATCAAGTGATAGTGATCTATATACATGAAACCATTTTGAAGAATTATATAAAGAAACAACATGCAAGTTTTTGAAGTTCGATAATCCCACCTAGACAAGGAAACCACATCCAAAAATACCACCAAGTTATGGGACTCAAGTGTACAAAACCTCATGAGGCTAAATTATCAAAATATGTACACCGGTGAAAGATCAAATCAGGTGTTTAGTTTGACAAATAAGTAAGGAAGAAGGGGAATCACCAACTCAAAGGAACCCTAACTTGTGGACACATCATTTGAGCAAGATTTGTATAAATAAGAAAGAGATGGAAATGATGAAGTAATATTGAAGATGAAAAAGATGTAATATTTTGATTTGGAAAAGTTCAAATTATTTGGGTATCAATGAATCATTGATAATAAAAAAGTTTACATAGTAGACAACCGAATCATAAAATAAATGAACTAGATTAATAGATAATGAGTAAACTAAAAGGGTTTAGATCACCGAGATGTCCAAACGATATATGTAATAAAATCAGTTTAAATCTAAATCTTATATTGTCAAGTAATAGTTCATAGATCATTGATTTGGAAGATCATGAAAGTGGTAGTTTCTTATTGCATAGAAGGAGGTCACAAATTACATATCTTGGATATTGAAGACCAAATAAAGTGTAGATCACAGAGGGTGTAGGGAATCATAATGGTTGATATTTCATATTGTAGAAAGAACATATTGGATATCATATAAGTTACAGCTTTATAATACCATATAATTATTTTAGGGTGGAAGGAAGGCAAAAGTACATGAAGTTGAATCTTCCTTCTAGTTGGTGCTAGAGAATGCAAGGATATGGAATTGGAGATTCCTTTTAATCGGTGATGAAGAAAACAGGTGGAAGGATGGGGAAAGGATAGGAGATAAAAATCTCCTTTTAGGTTGGCACCTGGACACAATAAGTTGGATCTTGTGCAAAATGATTGGTGTCCTCTCAGGTCGGTTCCCGAAGCCAACAAGTTGGTTCTTGCGTAGAAGATGGATGTCCTTATAGATTGGTGCTTGTGATCAACAAGTTGGTGCTTGTTTGTGGCATTGGTATCTAAGTGAGTTGGTACTCATATCTTGGGGATTGGTGAAGACCTCAGATATTTTGATTGAATAAAATTATATATATATATAAAGTTACTTTATATATTATTTGCACACTAGTGTCTTTTATTGTTTTGACTGAAATAAAAATTGAAGCATAATTTGTTAAGTAAAAAATTGTATAAATTATGCTTGACACTTATTAACCCCCCCCTCTCAGTATCAATAAGAATTATAAGAATTATTCTCAGAGTGAGGTTTCTTCAGGAATAATCTAACTGATGGAATATAAATCTTTCATAGTGTTAAGGCCTGGAAATTCGCAAGCAACAACAGCAAGGGATTCTCCCTAGTCAATGTTCGTAACTAGCCCATGACTGTTTGGTGTAGGGAATCCGTCTGGTTTGTGGTCTGGCTACCGTAGGTCTAGTAACAAAACAAAGGTTTTACTGGTTGCAGCCCGGTACACCGTATATGTTTTTGTATTTTGACTTAAAGTATGAGATGCACATGCCTAATTAACAATGCGAGGTGATAAGGATGCAAGGAGTAGTCACAACGTGATGCGCAGGTTCTTACCTCTCATTTTAGGACTCACAAACATCTGAATCACATATGCAGCAATAAAGTAAACTAACTATTTATCTATCTATCCATCTATCCCCGGGGAGCCAAATTGTAACTTATTTATAAGTAATGTGTATCGTGCATGCATTATAAAGAGAAATTACAGATAGTCGATATTCCTTCCTACAACACATGAACGATTAAATATATTTAGACAATCAGATAGCCAATTGTTTATGAACAACATGCATTACTCATGGTGGTAATTCCATAGAATAAACCAGAAATCATTCAAACAAGAACATAGGCTCTAAGAGTTAGAATGATCTCACAGTTGATGAACAAAAGGATGAAAAAACGAAATAGTTCATCTTTCTGCAATCCACAGCATAACATTTGAAAATCCCACCAATCTTTCTTGAACAGGAAAACAATAAATCTTTATTGCAAAGAAAAAGTAGTCCTGCTTACAATATTGCTTTACATGTCTAACTGGGAAAAATCCCCTTATTCCTCTAAGTCTTCTATATTTATACAAAAGGATGAGACCGTTGGGCTGCCCACAAATGACTTTTGGGCTTCCAAACTCTTCGCCTCCCAAAAATTCACTTCCCTTAAGTATTTACAAAATTATTACATATTACAAAAATGAAAGATTATTCATGAGGAGGGCCCAGCTTTAGCACTTAGGAATTTCTTCCACGCCAAAGCCTCAGATGCAATGCCTTCAAATGCGCAAGGTTCCAAAAACTGAATGTTTATGTCAAACTTCGTAGCTTTGTTCTTGATGGCCTCAATTCTGGCCGCACTTAGATGAAGTTGATCCTCCAATAGCTGCACAGTGATGGCAGAATGATCCACTTCATTCCTTAAGATCTGGTCATCAAGGGCTTTAAGGTGCTGTACTTTTGCTTCCTCCTCTTGATACCTCTTCTGCAAAATCTCCACAAATGAGTTGTGGTCTGGAAAGACATCTAGCCTCTGCTCAGCTTCTACTTGACACCTGTTATAGGTAATTAGGATCCTTCTAAAGAATTATGTGCATGCTCCTTTGGTATTTCGAACAGCTTTTTTGAAATCTTCTGTTGTGTTTATGGCAAATTCTAATAAGTCGTAATCCTACTTCAGGGCCTGTCGATCTTTCGAAGGCATCTCTGCAAGAGTTTCTTCATTATTTTCCAACCTTGCCATTTTGGCCCTCAAGACTTCTAGGACGTCTTGAGATCTATCAACAAAATAAGAAGAAGTCTCCAAAATTTCCTCTAATCAGCCGTCTATTTGCAAAACTTTGCATCTCTCTTCTTCCATGGCAGTCTGCAGCTGAAACATCTTGGCCTTTTGTGCCAGCACATGTTCTTTAAAAGGTTGGAGGTTAACCTATTGCTCTTTTTCTTCCTCTAGAGTAGTTGTTATAGAAGAAATCTACTCTTGAAGTTTCATCTCCTGTTCTTGAGATAGCTTCTCACTTGCCTCCAGGGTGGTCTTTTGCAGCTCTAAGTCTTCTATTTTCCCCAGCAGTTGTTCCTTATCCACCTTTAACTCTTGATACTCCTGCTGCATTTTCTCTAGACACTCTTATGCAGTTTCCATAGATGTTCTTTTTGCTTGGAGAACCTGCAACTCATCCTTAGAAGACTTCATCTCCCTTTGCACTTCTTCAAATTTTCTCTTCAGCTTGTTGTTTTATTCTCTCTCCTTTCTTAATGTGTCCTTAAGCTGAGAAGAATACTTCTTGGATTCCAAGTCTTTCATAATCTTGTCCACAGTATCCTCTAAAGTGTGGATCAGTGCAGCTCCGGCTCTAATGGTGAATCTAGGATCTCGGTCTGTTTCAAATACAATGAGCATATCCGTTATCATTTTCCCAGACAGACCTCCTGTTTCTATCTTCCTTTCTGTTCTCTTTACTATCCTCTTTGTCTCCTTGTCATAGAAAATAGTATTGAAATCAGGGATTTCTTCACCCACCTTCTGTACAAAAGGGACCAATTTAATTGTGGGGACCATAGACTGTCCAGGTGTGCAAGCAGCAGGTACCTCGGGGTTTTCCATGTCTTGGGTTTGACCTCCATCTATGTCAGAGGCTGACTGTTCTGTCTCTATCTGAGTCAGCTTTAGCCTTTCTACTTCCTGTTTCTGAAGCTCTTCATCAAGCTTCCTTTTCTTTTCTTCTTCTTCATGTCTCACATCTTCCTCTGCCTTTTTGGCTGCTTCTTGGGAAGCTCTTCTTTTTTCTTCTTCTTCTCCCTACAGCCACCCTGCAACTTCTTGTGCCAACCTTTGGGATTCCTCATTTCATTTCCTTGCATCTTCATCAGCTTTGGCTTGTTCATCCGCTCCCTTCCCACCTTTTGTGGTAATATTCTTCTTGAACCTTCTCCTCAAGGCTGTTATGTTCAATGCACTACGGAAGATAGATTCTTCTCTATCCCAATGGTGGGTGTATTCGAAGTGGACATTATTCTCTTTGCAGTGATCAGCCACGTTTTTGCGGGATTCATTTCTGTGGAAGGGCATCTCACCGAAATGAAACCTTTCCAACTCTTCTACAAACTCATCAGCTTTTTTCACTCTGATGAACTTATAACTGCCTAACTTGAATGGAAAAGGGTGATAGGAAGCCTTCTTATGCTCAAATAAGAATCTCCCTATGCCATCCAAGAAGACTTGCCTAACTGCCTCCTTGTGAATGATGTAGTCTGTGGTGTATTTGGGCAGTAGGGAGGGTGCTCTGAAACCTCCAAACATTCTGAAGTAGAGGCCATCCTCGGTCAAATAATAATATGCATACTCCTCAACAACCTGCAATGCTTCTTCCGACATGCAATCACATTCCTTCAGAAAAATGAGGGTATACAGTGGCATGATGAATTGTTCACAGATCTCTCAGTAATGATTGTGGTACTTGTCTGTCCAAAGTGGCTTGTATGCAGCATAAATAGGCATCCTGTCCATGTCCCAGATGCACCTGAGGCCGGGGAAAAGTTGATTGCACAATATACAGTCGACAAGTATGGAACTCATGTAGAATTCAGACCTCTTTCGGGACACTCCTCCCAAAGGTGAGGCCATGTAGGCTGAAAGACTGTTTGATACAATGTTGACCCAGTTGAAAATGGTCCCCTGGGTTGCAACATAAAAAATTATTGGCATCCATTCTAACTTGAAGCTCTTGCCATGAGCTCTTCCAAAAATCCTGTTAAGCATCAAAGCTACGAACCTGTATGGGGCCCTTAATCTTACTGTGTCATATTCTCCTGTTGGTCTAGTTCTAAAATGTTTTCCAAATAAAAACATTCTTTTAAGGGTCTCAACAAGGTCCATTCTAATGTTTTTCAACCAATCATCAGACAAAAATACTTGTGCTTCTGGCAGATGGTAGGCTAGGGCTACATATCCTGGGCTATAGGCAGCATCGCCTTGTTTGTCAACATTTTCCAGGATCATAGTGGTTACATCTGCCTGGGGTAGAATCCAACCAATCACTTCAGAGCATGGGAAAAGCTCTGGTCTTGTGGAAATCTTAATCAGTGAAGATCTCTCTATATTGGCATATATGCCTTCTTCTTCCAAGCCCATATCAGGAACCTCTCGGCACGTGATTAGCCTGTATATCTCTCCCCATTAGTACTCAGGTTCTACACTAGATATACACTTGGTGTCTTCATAGATGTATTCGGTTTTGGTGATCACTTCCACTTCAGGATCCTCTTCAACCATAGGGGCCTTCTTCTTCTATCGCTTCAACATTTTGAATTCAGAATCTTCCTGTCATATATGAGATCATAATCATTAAGACATTTCCGACTAAGTTGCAAACATTCGGACTACAATGTGCAGTGTTTAACTTCATCTATGTTTAACATGATGGAAAATAGTTACATGAAATAAATATTTCTAAGCTAACATTGCAGTCTAATACCAAAACTGTTCTATCAAAAAATTTCGAGCGGGAAACAAATCTACATTAATATGAAGAAAACTTTGGCTCTCTGCGGGAGCCATGATCATTGCGCTTTGCGGGAATGACAAGGGAGACTATACAAGTTTTTCAATGGCGTGCTTTTCAGGAAAAACATTGATTGTGATCTAGGGTCAATAAAACTATATGCACTGATATATCCCCCTCCACCAGCTTGGGTGTGAAGCCGACCATGAACAGGGTTGCGCGGAACAGCAAGGCAAAATATGGCTGTGGTTTGAGGATGCGGGTAGCACTAAACAAAAAGGGGGGGGGCAACCGTCCCAAGCGCCATAAAAAGGCCCTGAAAACCTTCCCCTAACAAAACATTATCATACAGGGCAGATTGGTGTAGACAACGTAAGGGCCGTCTGCACCAAATCCCCCATTCACTAAGCGCAGGGCTGCATAACAAAAGGTCGTGGGGAAAAACTACCCTGTGGGTCAAAACGCCCGCCCCCCCTCCAAGATAGTTACGCTACAAAATCCTCAATATATAGGCATGTAACTAACGGGCCAAGGGAAAACGGCCGTGGGAAAACCCAACCGTAGAAATATCAACCAAAAGCTCGAACAGAACAGGATAATGCAACGGGGAGCCTACTTGGCAACTTTGCATGGACGGCAGTAAGAAAGGTAGTCAAGATTCCATAGTTGAGTCACCTGGATGCGGGTACCAACAACGGGGTCCTTGCAAGCTCGAGAGAACAACAACACACAAGAGTGACAGATCACGACAGTTGGAAAAGGTAAATAGAATAACCCATACGACCCCACATATATATATATATACAAACATAAGTGGAGGGAAAAAAATATCAGACAGTGGAAAACTATGGATCAGAGGACGCAAGGATAATTCCTTCCACAATGTTGGGTGGCCAAACCACTAATCTATCTGTGGGGATAACTGGGAGAAAAATAATAATGCATCGGAGCTTTAAAAGATCGGAGCGATAGCGGAATGGGAGCCGCAACGGCGGAGATATAAAGGACATCACATTCCGCGATGGGCAAAAAAACTTAATCGAAAGAGAAACAACTAAAATATCGTAAGGCTAGTGCTTTTAGCATCCGCAATGGTGGGAACACAAAGGACATCACGCCCTGCCATGCAAGGTCTGAATCGGAAGAGAAACAACTAAAAGATCATAAGGCTAGTGCTTTTGGGAGCCGCAATGGCGGAAGCCCATGACTTAAGGAGCGGCAAAAACAACACATGAGGTTTGAAAAGTCACAGCGATGATCGGGAGCCTTAGCAATCTTCCATCTGCAACTATGGAGAGTGAAGTAACAAATCGTTCTGATGTAAAATGAAAAATCGGCTGATAAAAACAACTACATCGGAGAAGAATACGAAGCCAAAACTAATTATTTCTCTGGAACGGCGGGGTAGCAAGCAAATGCTCTTCCGAGTCACAAACTTGAAAACGCTTTCTAAGGTAATGATAAATCAAAAACAAGTAGTGGATCATTTCAAGCATCAAAAAAAACCTTTTTGAAGAATCATTAAGCCAAATCAAAGAAGCAAATCAAACTAGTATAAGCAAAAGGAGGGCCCCGGAATTTTTTGAATTTTGGGAAAATGTTGCAGCTGCAACACGTAGATATGGATAAGAAAACATAACAAAATCACAAATAACTTCAAGAGATCAGGACGAAGTTCTTCAAACAAAAAAGGGTCTTTATTCCAAGAGGATAGTAGTTTACCTGATGAAAATGAAAATCCAAAAGAATCGTCTTTTTTGGTAATTGAAGAAGTCCTGAAAATTGAATACTTGAAAGATGAAGAGATGGCTAAAGTAAATTCCAAAGGAGAGATATTGGTTCCTTGGAAAAACTAAAGAAATCTAGTAAGAAGAATAAAAATCTACATCATTAACTATCAAAATGTGAGGAGAAAGTAAAGGAGATAAGAAAACTAGAGTTGTACATAGCTTAACATCTGAACAAACACGAGGAAAAATATGAGAAGTTAGAGGCTAAAGTTAATTCCTTAAAAAGGGAATTAAAAGAAGTCAGTATCTAGTTGAGTTCTCAACAAAAGTTCATCAAAAAGTGCCACTAAATCTCTAGTTGAAATTATTAAAAATCAAAGAAAACCATTTAATAAGCCATGATTGGTCTATAACTCACCAATTTGGACCCGTGATGTAGGAACACAGAGTTTTGTAGATGTACTCAAAGCCTCTATTCCGAAAAAATATCAGAATTTTGGAGAAAAGAAGTAATCCCATATGAAAACTAGTACTGTGCAATCTACAAAAACTCAATTTTGAAGGTATCAAACTCTTTTCTTAGCAAATTGTTATTTTTGTAACAATATTTATCATAAGGCAATCAATTTTAGAACACTTACAGAAGAAAATGTTAAGAAGGATAATATTTTGTATGAGTCTAGTTACAAAAAGAATGATATCAAAACGTTGGTTGAAACATTGAAACAAAATTTTCAATTCCTTAAACACCTTAAACTTGGATAGTGAAAGCCATAAATGTCACAATCATGGCCATGAAACTCAGGACTATGCAAGCCAGTAATTATCTACATAACCTAACAAAAATGAAAGCATCCTCAGTAAAATAAACTCTACAAAACCGAGGTAGAAAAAGGTAGATCACCAAAATAAAAAAGGATGTAGCCTACATTTACATGACCAAAGTAAAAGAAGGAAATGGTATATTGATAGCAGATTCTCCAAGCACATGACAGGGAATAAAGACAATTATTTTTAATTTCAGTGTCATTGAGAGAATCCATGGGCCACACATATGGATTTGTATTTCTCAATACTTCCATCATCTATATGTTTCATCTGGTAGATCTATTTGGAATATACCACACTTTTACTTTCTAGTTTGCGAAATAATTCCCACACATCATTCTTCATTATGGATTGGTATTCTTCCATCATGGCTTCTACCCATTCTTTGTTTTGAATTTATGCTTCAAAACACATAGGTTCTTTGTCTACAAGATAACACATCAAATCCACATAACTAGGAAATGGATTTGGCTTCTTTCTCTACCTTGTCGAGCATTATGGAGCACCATACCTTTCTTCTTCTTGAATAATCTCATGAGTCTAATATGACTTTCTATTGTGGGAGATATTCATATGGGGAGTTTCTTGGGGATCCACGATATCACGTTCTTCTAGAATCTCATCATCAAGAGAAGGTGCAACATCTTTCATTGGTTTTGCAGCTCTGGGAGCTGAAACTTCATATGTTTCTTCAAGTTGGTGCTTTATCGATATATTGGGATTTCTATATTCATCAAAAATTACATCCCTACTAATTTACATATGATGGTAACCTGGTATATATATTTTGAAGGCCTTGGAGACATCACAGTAGCCAACAAATATTCCTTTTTTTCTGAAAGGATCCAACTTGGTTCTTTTCTCTTTAGGAATATGAACAAACACTTGACAACCAAATATCTTGATGTGAATTACCTCTGGTTTCTTACCTATGAATATTTATCTAAGGGTTTTGAACCCAAGTGCACTATGGCATATTTGTTTCTAGACATATACTATAGTCTTTGTTGCTTCAGCCCATAAGTGCATAGGAAGATCTTCATCATGGATCATAATCTCCATTGCTTCCATAATGTTTCAGTTCTTCCTTTCAACAACACCATTATGTTGTTGATTATAGGGAGTGATGAGTTCCCTCCTAATGGTGACATATTTGGATATGTTTTAAAGTTAATTTGAATTATACTCTCCTCTATTATCTAACTTGAGTGTCTTGATATTTCATTTTGAAAGATTATCTACCAGGGCTTTGAATCCCTTGAAATTTCCAAACATTTCATCTTTTCATTTCAAAAATTAAACCCAAGTATTACCATAGTAATCATCGATGAAAGTTACATAACATACATGTACCCACTTAAATATGTTGAGCGCATAGAACCACATACATTTGAGTGTATAAGTTCCAATATTTCTTTTGGTGTGGTTTCTCTCTTTGTAAATGGATTCTTTATGTTCTTTCCTTTCACACATCCTTTACAAATTCCTTCATGATCAATATTTATGTTTGGTATACTTGCGACTACCTTTCTCACATGTGGTGGGGCCTTGTATTTTATGTGAGAAATACTTCTATGCAATAGTTCACATGGACTTGTAGTATCAGGAATCAAGGCTTCTTCTGAGTGAACTTTCAATTTATATAGGAATCCTTCTTTTGTTCCAATGATAGGTGCTTCTTCTAGAGAATATATTCTTCAACTTCTTCTTTTGCTAACTTCTTGGGAGGTCCTTCTTCTTCTACTGCTGCTAAGTGAGCATCATGTATTTTGTTATTATTCCTATTATATATTTCTTTATTTGTTGGAAAATTTATAGAAATGTGTCCTACCTTATAACAATGGTAACATTTATAAGAAGAGAAACCTTTCTGGTTGTAATCTCCCTTTCTATTCTTCTGAAACTTATTTGGAGGATAAGACCACTTATGAGTTTCCTTCTTGAAATAATGTTTTCCTTTTATTCTTCTAGTATGAGTAGCTAGAGGATGGTCATAATTTCTAAGTAGTAGTTATTGGTTAGCTATTTTAGTTTCCTTTTGAACACATTCTTCCCATAGGATATCAAATTGTAGGATATCCTTCCATGCACAGATTATTTGGATGAATGAGTCCCATAGTCTTGTAAGACCATTGAGAGTGGTAATTAATAGTTAAACTTCATAAATCTTTTCTTCAATTGCTTCTAGTTTTTCTTTGAATTGAGAGACCCTTGTGAAGTATTCTTGGATATATTCACCCTTTATAATCTTTGTACTTTTGAGTTGGTCTCTCAATTTCATCTTTTAATTGATGTTTATTCCTTCCTACATTATTGATAGGGAATCAAACATATTCTTAGGTGTATCCTTGGGCCATACTTTAGGAGTAAAGTGATCCTTGATAGAATCTACTATGATCATTTTGGCCATAATCATGTCTTTCTTGTACTTTTCTTTTGCTTCATCTTCTTCAGGCTTCAGAACAACTTCATTGATAAAACTTGGAAGATCGCTATATTCTAGAATGAGTCATATTCTACATTTTCAATCACCGAAGTTTTCTATTCCTTCCAACTTGTCATCAAGCTTAGTGCTTCAAGACATCTTGTCTCGGAGAATATAAAATGACAGAAAAAAGAAATTTCTTAGAAATGAAAACTCTACTCACCAAAATATGCAATTGAATAAGGTGAGTATGCTGGTACAGTTAGATTCCGAAGAATCCAAATTCTAACCCTTGAAACTGGACTTGCAAAATTCTCGATTGTAGTTTCTGGTTTTGTTTTTGGTGTTTTGGTTTTCTGGCTTTCTGGTTCCAATACAAACTAGGGCTTGAATTTCTGAAGGATATTCCCACTAAAAACCTTTGACCTTGGTAACAAAATATGTGCCTCGGAGGGGCGCACTTCCTATTTTACTTGCACTAAAAAAGTACACTTTATTAGAAACCCTAATTTTCTTGTTCCGAGAAGGACGTAGAGATTTACCTCATGAAAGCTGCTCTTTTCATGATAGATATGATACCATGTTATGTTTTATATGATGCCATAACTTAAGTCCTAACTACATTATCATTTAATACATTTTTCACAATAAAAACATAAAGAGGATCATTGAAAGAAACACAATCACAAGGTATATAGCAATTTACCCTGGGAAATCCTAAAGGGAATAACCCAACAAAAAATTCCTCATTATACATTACCATTATGCAATGACCAAAGAACAAGGCCTCATAGAGACCAAACCCTGAACATCAGAGACAAAACACCAATGACATTAGTCCTACTCCTTCTCTGTACTTATTTATTTGATATCTTGCGCAATACACATGTGTGTGAGTGTGTATAAATGAGGGAGGGCGCCCCCTTATTTATACTAGACTTCCCAGCTCAGTTTTATCCTAACTGGTCTGACCTGTCTAAATCATAGGGCTGACCTACCTAGGAAATTTCATAATAATAGTATATTTATTTTTTCTAGGCTTTATTCACCCAACATACAATGGAGGGTTTACCTCATGACTTTTACATGACCTTTTACATTAATGACATCTCCCAAAGGAGGAATAATAACAATGTAAAGTACAAGTAGAATATTCTTTGAAGTTACATTATTTATACATACAATATTTATATGTGTGAAGGAGATATGCAGTAAAAGTAGCTTAAGATTAATTAATAGATCATTAACTCGCAATTTACAGATCATTGATTTAGCATATCATGAATGTGCTAGTTTGCAAATCGCAGTACAAGGAAGTAACAAATAGCAGATATTGGATATTACAAACCAAACAAAGCGTAGATAACAAAAGATGCATGACATCACAGATAGTTGATATTGCAGATTATAGAAAGAACAGATCGTAGATCATAAAAGATGCATGAAATCATAGATAGTTGATATTGTAGATTGTAAAAAGAACATTTCATAGATCACAAAAGATGCAATTTTATAATAGTATATCTTTACTTCATGGTGGCAGGATTGGTGCATCGACGATTGGTGTGCTTACATGTTGGTGCATGTGATAAGCAAGTTGGTGCTTGTTTATGGTATTGGTGTCCCAATGAGATTGGTGTATGAGTGAGTTGGTGCTCACATATTGGAGATTGGTGTCCCCCATCTTTCGATGTAAAAATAATTTTTATATGGATATATAAAGTTACTTTATATATTCTCTTAGCACTAATGTCTTTTATTCTTTTGAATTAAATAGAAATTGAAGCATAATTTCTTACGTAAAAAATTATATAATCTATGCTTGATAATGATTAACTACCCCCCCTCTTAGTGTCAACAATAATTCAAACAATTTTGAGTTATAAAGTGGTCACACACCCTCTTGCTTTGGCCACTTGGTGAACTAGGGATAGTACATTTCATGTTTCTACCAAACAACCAACATTTCCATGTAAAGAAAGGCCATTCGATTTTAAGGTAAGAAGGGATTCAACCTTGTGAAGGTTGATTCATCATGAACCTTCACTATGACATGTTGGGTTTTTTTGGTGCAAATGCTAGTGAAGGATGAAGGGGAATTAATGGAAGACACAAAGGTTACATATTATGATGGCCCCCTTGGGAGAAAATTGCAACCAGCCATAGGATTCAATCATTGATGGAAATAAGGGGGTATAGTAAGTGCCATACATAGCAATTGGAACACTTTTCTAATATCTGCTCTTTTCCTTCATACCTTGTGAATTATGTGCAATTTGGGGGCTTAGACTACATTAAGGTGAAGGTTAGCTATTATAGGGGCAAGCTTAACAATGATAGCTTGTGGGAAACCATGTTTGGGAAATTCTTTAGGGGAACTAATATGCTGATAACGATTGGAAATTATAACCTTATTAAAGAGGGAAATATGGTTAGCAAGGCTAGAAGTTCTATGGGTTATGGGAGAGTAAAAGGTTGTGAGTTTATCTGTTATATGAGATATAGAATAAAAAACCTCAACCTTGTGCTACTAAGACACATTTCGATTAGCATTCAAAATAAAATTAGCATGGATGGAGTCTAAGTAAAGAATGAGAAAGAAGTGGTAGATTATAATGACATAAAGAAAGATATATGCAATTGGATACATAATGTGGGGACTTAAAATACTCTAGATACCATGTATTTTCAAACCATTATTGACTCCCCAAATTGCACTCCTTTTTGACACCGTCTCACCATGGTTTGAAGTATTTGTTTAACTTCCTTCACCCTTTTTGAAAATATCTTGCTTATAACTTTGTGGTTAAAACCAAGTTGCAACCTTTGAATGTATTGCATTTTTAGTAAGTAATAATATAGGTTGTTAAGCAGTTCCATGCTTTATTTTGGGATTCTAGTGAGGTGGCATAAAGGTATCTACTTGCAGGTCAAGAACAGGGCATCATATTCTCAAGAACATACATTGTTTCTCCGGTGTGGGCATGTATAATGTCTCTTTTTGGTATGTTGTTATGACCAAGCACCGTTACTCCCAAAGTTACGTTGTTGCCACCATACATATGATTTCATTTTATACTTGAGGATTTCGTCTTCAACCAATGATCAATTATAGGAACATATATGTGGTAATATCGTGATGCTTAGTCATCTAAATATACATGAAGTGCCATCCACTGAACTATCTACATTTGTGATTATTCAACATAAAGTCTTATTTTGTAAACTTCTTGTAACAACACGTATGTGCAAACAGATCTCATGTTATGTATTGTTATAAAAAACCTTGAAAATATTTTATTCTCAAGATGTTGTAATATTCTGTTTGAAGATCGTGCCATCCAAAAAAGTGTTAATAATTGATTTTTCCCAAGAGAGGGAGCTAGTTATACAGACAAACACAGAGTCGAATAGAGTATTGTTGAACCTTGTTCTACTTTCCTTCGGTTTTAATGCAAAATATGTTGGATCATGTAATTTGAGTGTTATTTCTGAGTTGTTCTATTGGCCGCGATTAGAGGAGGAAAGGCCCCCTTCACTCACTAAGTGTTTCAATTTCATTTATTTTTTAAGTATATTTATCATATCTTGTATACATGATTTTGTGTACCTATAGTTGTTGTTGTTACCTATAATCACTATTACCTATAATCACTATTAGTTGTTCGATATTACTTGCATATGTCATTGCATATAATCAACATTATTCATATTTACTATATGTCATTTCTAGTTATTATTAATTACAATTGTTTTTGTTGTTGTTGTTACTCTATGAGGATAAAGCTTCAGTGCAACTTATGCATTTTGGCTTGATTTCTTTAAAAGACAATTTTTTTCATTAATATTAAAGAAGGTGCATTCTCTTTTTAAGGATTTGATATAGATCTATAAATGTTTTATTCTAGTTTGGTAGAATGTTGTTACTTGTTGTGTGGGTTTGAATTAAAAGGTGTGATTTTCTTTTCAAGTGTGTTTCCTTTTCAAGCAAGAATGGGTTTGGTTTATTTTTTTCTCTAGTTGCATGAACCAACAATGTAAGAAGAAATTGTATCCTGCATATACCTTGCACATAACCTTGAAATAAAAGATGTACCCTAGCTTAATAATTAATGTGAGTATGGTTTAGTTGTCCTAAAAAGACAGTTAAAAATCCCCTACATTTTGGCGTCATTTCTAGAGAGATTATAATGGAACAAAAGTACAAACTAGTGTTGGTTTAGTTACACCATCTCTGTTTCTATTGAGGTTTGAGTAATTACGATGAAAAGTAAGAACTTGCACATCTATCACCAATTCCTAAAACATGGGCATTATCCATCGTAGAATCCCATCTCACATGCATTGGAGCATATAGATTACATGGGTAGAAGAGTGTATAGGATTCATGAATAGAGGTAGAGGAATACCCCCAAAAACTATTAACATTGCACATAAAGGAAGTTGAGGTCAAATAGATCAAGGAAGAATGACCTACATATAAGATATCATTTGAAGGGTAGAAATGGAAAAAGAATATTGTAACACTATCACAGTGGCACCTCACATTGGCACTAGTCATCAACCCTTTTCAAAAATTATTTTTTCCTCAATAATAGAATCTAAGCTACAAGTCCCACCAAAAGGAAGAAGAGAAGTTGATCTACAAGTCTCACCATAAGAAAGAAGAGAAGTTGAGCTACAAGTCCCACCAGTAGGAAGAAGACAGATAAGGGAATCAAAACCTCAGGGACAATATTTTGTATCAATAGAGTCCAAATTTAAACTTCTAGCAGAAGGCCAAGGGGAAAAATTGAAAACTACACCTAAGCGTCAAATTCCAATCCCTATATGGGAAGAAACCCCTGAATTTCCTATTTTAGATCAAGGGAGTGCTTCTAAATCTTCCACGCTAGAATAAAACCAACCTTTTTCATTCCACCAAGTTCATGTTGACTTTGGGATTCTATAAGACTCTTGGAGACTGTGGGAAAACATGGCTACTCAAACATCCATGACTAAATTACCCATTTATGATGCTTAAGGAGGTGTACCAATGAATCCCATTTCACTATCATATCTTCCAAATTTCCATGTAAAAACTACTAAAGATCCATATTCCTTCCTGTTTGAATTTGATGTACTATATCAAAGATATGACTATACCACAAATTTGTAGAAGCTAAAATTGGTTCCTACCATCCTAAAAGGGCTGACCTTGAGATGGTTTATGGGTCTTGGTGGTGGTACCATATCTTCTTGGATTGGAAATAAGTAGGCCTACTTTGAAGAATACTAGTAGTATTTCATATCTCAAGAGCTAAGGGAGGAGATATTGAAGATGACACTAAAGGAATAAGAAAATCTATAGAACTATCTAGAGATTTTTCAATACAATTTGCAGAGATCTCCACACAGCACTTTTGTTGGTGACATATTCAATGTAATATTAATCCACGGGATGTGGGATGAATGGTTGGATATGTTGAACCCGATGGAAAAGAAGATATCCAAAAGCAAGTTATGATACAATCTATGTCTTGTGCATACTATGCTCATGTTGGAGACATTTACCACCATACACACTCATTTTGGTAAATTTGTCCTAGTTAAACAACTATCCTAAGTTTTATTGACTTAATTGACATCATAGGAGCACTATATGACATACTCATGAGCACACCCATGCCTACCATTAGTCAAAGAGGCTAACTTAGACTTCTCCCACATTCAGGGAGGCTAACTGGAGAACTCTAAGGGTGATCTGAGTGTCATAAATGCACGTTATTGATAATTGATGGTTACAATCAATTAAACAGAGTAGTGAAGGTGCCTCCCTTCATTAAATTGATTATTTAATGATTATTTAATGAACTAGATTCTACAGGGGTGCCTCTATCCACTTCTAATGGTCAGTTACACTTCAGTTAACCTGATCGGGGTTCATTGGAGTCATTGATTCACTATCACTTGTTGGTTGGCTTGCAGTGACACATGTATGAGCTACTTTCAATTAGAATTAATCATTTTTTGCACTTCAATTTCAGTTAGGGCTTACTTGAGTCAATTAGGGTTTTGATCGGTGGTTAACTAGAGTGTTCACTGTGGCTTACATTCAGTTAAGCTAGACTCACTCATTCAATTTGAATGAATGCCTTTGGAATTCAAATTGTCTTAGCATTCATTCATTTGGCATTATCATTGTATTGTATCATCATTCTTTCATTTGATTATACAGAGCTGCTACTTC
The DNA here is from genome assembly GCA_001517045.1 of Pseudotsuga menziesii. Taxonomy (NCBI): domain Eukaryota; kingdom Viridiplantae; phylum Streptophyta; class Pinopsida; order Pinales; family Pinaceae; genus Pseudotsuga; species Pseudotsuga menziesii. Next base: position 666,792 of record LPNX010733721.1, on the reverse strand, counting down.
CATTGCAGCACCATTTTTCCAATTTTATGCATATTTGTCGGTATTCTTTGTGAGACTGTGTTTTGAGTTCCTAGACCAATGTGAAAAATTAATATGGTATCAGAGAACATGGCGGGATGAAGCTCAGATCTCTCAAAAACAAGGTTTTTGACAGATCTTGCATGAAAAATTGAGCAAAGCTCAAAACTTCCAGCACTACACCAGAAGCCAAGGCTTACCACTTAATACCCCAAGTAAGGAAATTGTTGATCAATCTTGCTTGATTGACTATGCTGGGTGTGATGAAAGACTAAAATGTGTAGGCTATCCGACCTTATGGTGCCCCTTTTATTGTGATTTTCAGGTTTTTAATAGGTGAAAGCATTCTCTCTAGCAGTTTCAAATGGCTTCTTCCGTAGAGCTCTTAACTCCATTCAATTTCCACTCATGGAAAGGAGACATGGAGATCTAGCTATGTGCCAGAGGACTCTATAGGGTCACTATGGACACTAAAGAAGAGCCTTCTTCTGTGACAAACAAAGAAAGATTCTTGAGCAAGAAAGATGAATCATTTGGATTCTTGTGCCTCTCTGTCTCTCGAGATATTCTTTTCCATCTTTCGGGATTGAAAAATCCAAAGGAAAATATGGGACAAATTGGAAACCTTGTATGGAAAGCAAGGTGATTTGAGAGTATACCAGCTTGAGAATGAGTTGATGTCTCTCCAGCCTTCCAATTTCGAGACCTTGAACGACTTTTTCACAAAGTTCAACCACATTCTCTTATTGTTGAAGAAATGTAAAATTGAGAAGGAGGATGCTCAGTTCATCCTCGCCATACTCTCCAAATGTGGCGCTGATTATTTGGTTTTTTTATCTACATTTCATGCAGGGAAGCTCACAACCCCTAGATGGAAGATTCCTTCACTCAATGCCTTCATTGAGTCCCTAATAAGTGAACATGATAAGCTTGTCCCAATGGGGATCATCAGATCCTTCCATGATCACTAGTACAAGTGATCAATTTTTCCACGGCCAAAACGTGGCAATTTCCACGGAGAAGCGTGGAAATTGCCATGTCTAAGTCTTTTTTTCCCATGGAAACAATTTCGTCACAATAGCGACGACCCGTTAATTGTGTGGCAAGAGCAACGATGTTCTATTTTGCCGTGTGTATATTTCCATGGGTAGGCCATCTCTATAGCGACGGGAATACGTCGCAATTGCGACGGTCCTTCCTAAAATGAAAAAGACAAACCCCAATACCTGCGACGGTCAAACGTCGCTATATCGATGGAAAGACATCGCAAAGTTCCACGGCAAGCCGTCGCTATAGCAACGCTCTCTGTAGTTTAAAAAAGATATATATATGGTCATCTGATAACACTAGTTCAATTACAGTGGTCTTATTACAGATCTAACAGGTTTAATTCTTGGGAAAGATAGGTACCTGTTTGTAAACACATGATGCTTCATAGTAGCTAACACACCTTATACAATATAGGCAAGCTGTATATAAACTTACTGGAAATAAAGCTTTATTACTCTTTAGACTAGTAATCTAGTTGTATCCAATCATTACGGTAATGGTATAGTTCATAATAAGCTAGTAATCACAACAAATGGTCATTTAGAGATCTGTACATAAAACTATTGCTACTAGTAATCAATACATGCTTGTTGTTTATAGAGTAATCACCATATTTCAGGATCTCTTGGATTTGCATATAAAGTAAGCTTATGAGTAACTATACTAGTATTATTACCATTATAGGAATCAATGACTCGTACTATGATTGGTTTTATATCTGATGTATAACTCTGCTTATTCCTTGGGATATAATAGGGATTAGTTCTAGTATATATATAACTTAATACGTAAGTAATAGCAAGTAAATGCCTATTGTAATCACATATGACTAATCATGCTTACTAGATTAGCTGTAATTACTTACTTATGGTGGTCTCTAGTATTACACATGGGCTTGTTCCGAGTAATCAACATGACTTGAATTCATAGAACTTGCTCTGATTATCTCTGTAATCACTAAGCTGTACAAAGCATATATATCATATCCTTTTACACATATGGATAGAGTATAATAACCATTACTTTACTGTAACTAGTATAGAAAGATCAAGCATTTCAGTAATAAAGGTAACATAATAGCATATCTTCCATAAGACAGGTGATTTAATACTTACATGATGTGATACTAATACAAAGCTAGCTTATTTGTTGTAACATATCAAACTTGTACAAGTATCATGAAGCTATCATAAGCAATGGTACTTAAGCCTATTGTATAATCTCTACCAGTACTCAATCTAATCACAGTAATAAAACCATCTCTATTCAATAACACTAATAAAGATAGAGCATGTTTACAGATCAATACAAAGGTTATATGTCACATATATGGGAAAGTATGTAATCTTTTCACCATTGATTACACCCTAGCAATAAGACCACTGTAATTGAACTAGTGTTATCATAGTACTGTAATTGAAGGATCAGGACTAATGTCATCAAATCCCTGCCATCATACAAGCATTCAAAAAGTCATTTCACAGTTGGTTAAGCACTGCTTAGAGCTTCCAATTATTTCACAAACCACAATATTCACATTTGACAGAAACCACAAGAATCAACATCTTGCCAAGTAAAATCCTACAGTCAATGTTGTATTCCTGTATCATGTATACAATTTTCCAATATAATGAGAGCAATAATACGAATCTTTACCAAAAGATCAGTTGTCACAGTTGGCACAGATTGTACAGGTGCAGGACTTTCCTTGACTGGTTCGGGAGGTGGAGGAGGTGGTGGCAGTACATCATCCTGGGGCTCTGATTTTTTCTTGTACTCCAGAGCTAAAACCTTTGGAACAGACTCAATTTTCTATTCAAGAAACAACAAATATTAATTAATATTTTTTTAGAATAGAAACAATTATTAGAAAGTTAAATGGAACTTTGGAAATAACAAACAAAATGCAATTTGGGTGTCCTCAAAAAACTATATACTCTCTTAGGATAGATGTTCATACCAACTCTCTACGGATTGATGATGATCTTGGCGCATCTTTAACATACTCTTCCATTGCAGAAACGAATGATGCTGGTGGTTGTTCATCCAGTAATTTGATTCACAAGAACAAAATGTAAGTATAACACAGAACCATGCACATCTGTAATGTCCAGCAACACGCCATTACACTAAAAAGTTGCACTCAATATGAAATTATATGTACCTGTTCAAGAGTAGGAAATTTAAATCCACGTCCAAGGTCAAGACCTTTGCAAACTTCATAGAACTCCGATAATTTTTCTGCCTACCATGCCAGGGGAACAAATAATTGCAATAAAGTTATTTTATTCATCACAAGTGACACGAAATGATATTCATTCCACATTTCAGAAATGATGCTAGAAAATTTGTTTCTTTAAATTTAACATGCTGGAAAAGAATAGGAATGGTAGGTGTATACAGCAAGAGAGGATATTAACAATGATAAACACTTCAAATATGTTCAAAGGGAATGCCACTAAAGCAAATGTTTAAAAAAAATA
>LPNX010733721.1:603282-662865 GCA_001517045.1 Pseudotsuga menziesii | reverse complement strand
CAAATTTACAATCAAGTAAAAAATAAAAATGCATAAAGTATCCACGTAGTATCAAAAAGCATTCTTGGCTACATGGAATCAGTTATTTCTACATCCAGAAAACAATGCTGACAAAAAGTAGGATAAATACCAAGAATGTAAATTTCCTGATTATCAAATCTTATGGTTGTTCTCCAATGACTCAACAGAAGTTAAATAACATTACATATTGTATATTTATATGCATAGAGTCTGGACATGGTCTTTGAAGAAAAGAAATATCACCAGAAGAAGAGAATATACCTGACCAATACCTCCTTCCCACACTGGGCACATGAACACTTTCCATTCATCTCTTCCTTACATAAAAGGAATGAATATATATCCTTAATTCTAATTCCTTTCATCGGCCTATTCGGACCTTTCCAAACTTTCTTAGAACCCTTGTTTGGACAATTCTAGAGAAGTCCATCTTCAAAGGCCTTCAATACATACAGAGGAACATGAAATTTTCCCAACCAGTATTTGTTTCCACTGCCTTCAGTCTCTTCAATTTTTCTACCATGTTTGACAACACAGATCAGAATGTCTTTCTGGTTTCCAAAGTCCAACAAATACTTAGCCTCACCACCTTCATATATTTTCCCACAAACGGTGGCATTCCTAAAAGAAATGCCCTCTTTGTCCACAGCCTTACCATCATGACAATCTTCTGGATATACAAGATCCTTCCATTTAATATAAGCATCAAGATACCTAACCTCCAAACGTGTCCAGCATGTAAAAAAAAAACTAATTTCAAATCTTAAATGGTTTAAGCAGTTTGCATGTACATTTCATATTTCTTGAAAGCAACTAAATAACACCAAAAAATAGACAGACCTAAACTGCAAGCTGTGACACACTCCTAGCCCTTTCAACAGCTTCCCACCAAGTATACTGCCTACTTCTTCTAGGGAAATCACAGACACATATTTTGTGTTCATCTTCTAAGCATATTATGTTTGTATCATTATTGCACAAACTTCTTAGTTAAATGAAATTTCAGTACTATATTTTTGCCCAAATATTTGTGTCAATCATGTGTTCTCCTATATGTAATTATTTCTGATTATCTGATTTAGCTTCATAAATTGTCTTGCCTAATTAGTTCATTGTGCCTGATTACCCTGTGGTAAGCATACCATTTCCATATGTTACGATTTATGTCAAGGTTGGTCTTTGTAATGGCACATGTTGCTTCCTAGTTTTATATTGGACAAGCATCTCACTCTCAGTTGGTTCAGATTCAAGATTTTGCACAGCAATGTCATCCTTCTTGTCCTGCAACTTCTATTCAAGCTTCAAGGAAAAGTTATATGCTTGAAAAAGAGTATTCATATCAACCAACTTCATTTTCTTATTGAATATAGCGGCAGAGGCCACTTAAATACATCAGAAGTTTGACTTCTCTAAATCTATAATCCCTAAGTTCAATATGAGTTAATATAATTCATCAACATAGCTCAAAACAGCCTAGTCTTTGCATTAGTACAATTGCTACCATCATTTGTAAAGTTGATCTGTGTGCTTGAGAGGATAAAAGGATTCTTGTGATACAATGACAAGGTTTTCCTATGTCTCAATGTGAAGTTTATTGTCTACAAGGAATTATTTGCTGAGATTCTCCCACCAACACTATGATGTGGTGTACATCTACAATGTAGCAATGGTGATCTTCTCACTTTTGGTGAAAGTTGAAACAGTTCACAGTGAAGTAGGAGTCTAGCTATGGAGTTGCTGCTATTGGAGTAATTTCCTGTGCTGGTAACCTTCTTTAAAATCTTCATCAACGTGTCCATCATGTCACTCCTCTTTTAGTCAAGAGCATCTTCAAGGAGTTACTCGATCAAGGAGATATTTCAATGCTTTTTAATTCGGCCATGGTGGTCTCTCATGTTTTAGAAAGTAGATAATAAAAAACAAAAGAGGGTTGAATATTCAAGCAACAATACTCCGAACATGTATTAACAAACATAAAGACAAATAGTCAAACAAGCCTCTTACCTTACTTGTAGTGTGTAAATCTGAATTTCGATTCCGATATACAATCATGTACAACTCAACAATGTGGCATTAATTACGTTACAAGAAGAAGAAGCATGGATAAAATTGAAGAAAATGCACACAAAGCAAACAGATTGAACATAATATTTGTAAATAACTCTGCTAGAGAGATCATGAAAGGATAAAAAGATTTGCTAACTTCCTACCATACACAACAATCTCAAAGTAGTTACAAACACCCACGCAGCTTCCAAAGGTGGTTCAATTCAATCACTGTCAATAACTGTTCAATTGAACTGATGTCAACAAGAGTGTCACAGACATGAGGATCATCAACAAGGACATTGTCCACAAGTGCATTTCCAATAGGAGAGTTACCAACGAGTGTTTTCAACAATCTTTCCATCAGCAACGCAAGCTTCTATGGGGTTGGACAATGTTAACAAGGTTGTTGATGAGGAAGTTCCTAGATCAAAAGTTACTATCTTAACTGAAAATTCAAGTATGTGGATGGTCAATTGATGAATATCATGATTTTCTATAATTTTGAAACCTCTCATATAGCATTACACACTACCATTCAGCAAACTATTCTCATGGAGCAACCCAGGAAAGAAATTGAGCAGAACTTCAGGAAGAAGATTGCCACCAAATCTGGCTTCCTCTCCCGAAGTGGGAAACAAGGCCAAGATGTCACCCTACAATGGTCAAATGAATACTTTGCAACTTAATGATTGGTCAGGGTAGATAAATTTCTCTTCTGATGTACAAAAATTTACAGATGAGGACAGTTACCTTCACAAATACACAAGCACAGAGAAGCATGCTACAATAGGAGCATGTATGTGAGTGCAAAGTAGCCCTAGGCATCACATAAGGCCTCTATCATTTTCTGCTTCAAGGTATTTTTAATAACACATATCAGTCATGCAAAGTGGTACCTGAATAAATTAAAGTAAAGCACCAAATTCCATAGCTTGTGATGTAGATTTTCTGATTTTTTGAGAAAAATCCATGACATTAGAAATAATTGCAACAGTATTTGTACCTATAATTCTTTCGAAGCTATTCTATCTCATGAAAAATATACACCGGGAATTTCTTGGAGGCAATGGTAACTTTTTGCCTTTAATTGATGCTTTGGATGGATGCCATAATGAGTCAGTGAATACGAAGGTGCTACAGCTGTTTGTTAATCTTTTAACAGGTGATCCGGGTTATATTAACTTGAAACACACCTTGCAAGAAAATTTCTTATTGATCAGAGTTTATCTAGTTTTTTTCACTCAATCCAAGTCAAAGGGCACACATTCACATGTGCCAAACCCATGCGTTCCACCAATAGATAGGATTTGTGATTTTGTTCAATGCTCAGACGAAACGGAAACAAACCCACACAATTTGTGTAACCGACTTCACATAAACACAACATTTTGTTTTTCACATGTCAAGTCAAAGTTTCAGAAGTCCAACGATATCCATTCACACACTTTCAACAAGAAGAAGTTCTGCATATTCTCGATATTTTTACACATAAATACATTCACACCCTCTCTTGCTTCCACCCATCAATATTTCATGCTGGACATATATGTTTCAACTGTCTGGAATAAGACAACCAAATAGATATTCATAATGTAAACCTACCACAACATACCTAAGATTTCATATTCATATTTATCCTTTCCAATATGCATGACAGTGTTCAACAACTGCCCTTTTTCTTCGCATGTCCAATATGCAGTAAAACAAGTCATTAGCATAAAAATCATAAGGTTCTTTAGCCTCTGTGGATGCTTTCATCTCCCATTCTTCATGTTTCTTTTCTTCTGCTTAACAACCACTAAGATATTCAACAGACCTCTCTTCAGTATCCTCATCACTTTCTTCATCAAAGTAAACACCTTGTTTAGGTTCACAAATACTGTGAACTTCTTCATTTTGCTCAGTTTCTCAGAGCTCTCCTCTTTTCTCTTCATACTGATGTGAACTATTTACATCCCTGATTTTTTCAACAAATTCTTCATCAATATTTTGTTCCTCCCCTTCCTCAAGGTATACATCTTTCTATGGTTCACAGATGTGAACTATCTCTTTATGCTCAACTGCTTTGAGTTTTCTCTTATTCTTCCACCAAACATTCAGCTTTTACTTGAGTTTTCTAGAATATAGTTTTACTATAAGCCATTTCAAAATTTTCCTCAATTTCCATCCATAATACTGGTCTTCTGCATCTTCCTTTTCCTGTAGCAGCACTGTTAATGCACTAATCCTTCTATTTCAACAAGTTTCCTGACAAACTCTATTTGACTCTTCTTCTTTATGCCATCTTCTCTGACATCCTTCTTTTCTTTATTGTGGCCTCTCTTTGAGCCCTTAAGATTACTTTCAACAATCACCTCTCTCATCACCTCTACAAGATCCTCCATGTCCATGCTGCACTGAAAACAAACCTTTCCACTGGTTCTCCCACTCAGAACCCTTCAAGCTGACAAGCACTCACGATTCTCTCTCTATAGGATTCCTACTTCCAGTCACTCCTCCTCTAAGAACTTCACTTATTCTCCTTACTTCTCGCTATACTAAAAGTAACCACAACAATCCTCGCTGCAAGGGTCCATCTACCACACTCTTTTATAGTTGTTACTCTATTTCAAGAATATAATTATTCTAACAAATGCAAAGCATAGACCTATATCCACTTACCATTTCTCCAAACATTTCCAATGTTGATTTTGACTAAAATCCTCGTCTACAAACTGTTGTTGCAACACATCTCCTCCATTCTTCCCAAAGAGAAATTGGGATATGATACCACTTTTGATGTAGGCCCAAGGAGTATATTCACAAAAAAAACCCTAATTCTTAAATGTTATCAACTCTTCAATTTGGTTCCCAACCTTCCACCTCTCTATCAATGATTGGTGTGATGCCTTCCACTTCTATAAGCGTGGCTAATAAGCCAATTTCAAATAAAAGAAAAGAAAAATCACAGAACTACAAGAATATGCCAAGCCTGTAGTGAGGAACAAAGAGAACACATAATTACTCTGTTTCTGATTTTCCACCTTCAGCCTACCAAACAACTTCAATATTTTCGTTGAAACGCTGAACAAGATTTACATGACCTGAACATGGCTAAACATAACTCCAATCTCTTTCAGAATAGTCACCAATATCAAATAGCGAGTTATTACAACAAAGAAGCCATTCAAATAAAGGAAAACATTACCAGCATCTCAGGCTTTTCTTCTTTATTCCATGTCAGATGACACACATTCACATGTGCCAAACCCATGCCTTCCACCAATAGACAGGATCTGTGATTTTGTTCGACAAAAGGGAAACAAACCCATGCAATTTTTGAAACTAAAGTCACATAAACACAACATTTTTTTTTTCAAATGCCAAGTCGAAGTTTCATAAGTCCAACAGTATTCATTCACACAGTTTCAGCAAGAAGAAGCTCTGCATATTCTTGATATATTTACATACAATTACATTCACACCTTCTCTTGCTTCCACCTGTCACAATTTCATGATGGACATATACATTTCAACTTCACATAAACTTGGTAAATTCTTTAACACGGAAAGCCTTCACGCCAACTCAATCTTTGGTCAATATTTTGACCAAATCAAATAACAATTTGATTTACCCAATCCTTAAAACCTCTTCATAGGAATTTCATATTCTTGTAGCTATTAATTGTTGAAGTTCTTGTTCCAGTATCAAACCCTTGCATTTATAACTTTTTCACAGAAATCACATGTAATTTCCAAATTACACAAACAATTTAATCGTACACTCGTATAGAGATACCCATTAATATAACAAAGATATTTCAAATCAAAAGCATATAAAATGCTATATTTTAATCAAACTCAGAAACATAACGCACCTTGGCCTATCACACGATATGGGAACACACCACTACCCTTGCTCACTCTCTTTCCGCTTGATTCACATTTTGAAGATCCGGATCAAAGTCCAAACTATTGCATGAAATATGATGGGCATTATGATTTCTCTTCCACCATCCAATACTAATCCCAGACATGCAATTTCCAGCCACCAACTAAATAATCCTATCAATTTTCTTATGACGCACAAGCCCACAGTGAGCCGAATCGTTCCCAATCCATCCACTCTGAATCCACACCGCCCCAAACAAAACCCCACAGCCAGCATGAAGCCAAAACCCTTCATAAAACAACACACCCACTACACACAAAGCCAGCATTGCCATCATCCATAAACCTATCAAAAAATAAACTAACAGAGGCCCCTTGAAGAGCCCAGCCTTCTTCAACTCCCCCAGAAGCTTACGATAATCCTTAGAAACCTCAGAAACCTCGTAATCTTCATGAAAGCCAATCATAAACTGATCTAAATACTTCCATGTGGAGCCCGGATGATAGGCAACAAATGCATCCGTCACATCCTGGCCTTCCAGATTCAAAAGAGGCAGTTCCCCTCCAGGATGCTTATCTAACCAGTTACTAACATCATAAACCTTCCCACTTATTGAAATCCACAGATCTCGTTCCTTATCATGTGTTTTCAGCTCTGATGTATTGATTTTCCTCCATGAGAGACACTGTTTTGGGCTCGAAAGATCATCCATGGCCGGTTATTTGAGGTCCCGACTCGGATATGAATACCCTGAAAGATATATTTCTCAAATAAAATCATTCACATGCTCATTCCCAGCATACAAAATTCACAAAAAAAACAAACATAACCGCGCGCGCTGAACAAAATTCACAAAAAAATCAAACATAACCGCGCTTAAACTCTTGGCCGTCACTGTATCAATGCCTTGACCATTGTAAAAAGTGAACAAAAGATGGTGCCGTTGCTATAGAGACGGTCTGGCATGGATACAGTGACAAAAGTCGGGGCTTCCTTAAAAAAAATTGTAAAAATGCATAATTTACCCTTGATTTTTCCACGAAAGTAAAACTAACGTGGAAAACTAACGTGGCAAAATTTATCACTTGTACTAGTGGATCAATCCGTCCATGTCTCAAGGCTCAAATATCTGAAGGGAAAAGGAAAGAAAAAAAATAACCCAAAAACTAAATTCGAATCTCCTAATCCTAAAGTTGAAAACCAACAGCATGATGAGTCTTTCGGCTCAAAGACGAACAAAGGGAAAGGGCATTACTGAAAGGAAAAAGTCAAGTGTTCATACTTTGGCAAGGGATTCCACCCTGAACATGCCTACATGAAGAAGAAACTTGATGAAGATGCCTCTCTCCTTGAGAGAAATCACATCAATCTTCTATAAATCTTTCGGAGGAGAGATCAGCAAGATTGGGAACCACAGCATGAAAGAGGCCATGCCCTCATGCAAAGCACTTCGAAGTCCAAAGCACTCTTGATAGATTCTGGAGCTTCAAACCACATGATGGCTGAAAGATACTCCTTCTCATCTTTGGAGACATACAAATCCATCCCCATCCACATGGGAGATGACTCCACCATCATTTCAGAAGGACAAGGTACTGTTGATCTTGAGAATGGCTATTTTTCAAATGTTTTGTATGTACCATCTCTGGCATCAAACCTCCTAAGTGTTTATAAAATGACACATAAAATGTTTCCCAAGAGAGTATCCTTCAACCCCAATGATGTAGAGATCACAAAAATTGCATCCAAGAAACTTGTTGCAAAAGGCCTTGCAAACCATCATGCAAAATCCTATGAGTTTTTCCATTTTGTGGCAGATGAAAAGCCCACCACACTACTAAATCATGGAAATCAAGTTAGCATACTGTGGCATGAGAGGTTTGGTCATCTCAAATTCAAATACTTGCAGCAATTACAAAAAAATTCAATGGTTGAAGGCCTCTCAGTCATCAAGGCAACCACTTGAATTTGCAAGGGCTGTGTTGTTAGAAAGCACCCTAAGCACAAGTTCGATTGGGGTAAGGCAATTCGAGCTACATGCATATTGGGACTGATACATTCTAATATCAGTGGTCCCATTCCTATCACATCCATGAATGGATCAAGGTATCTTCTGACTTTTATTGATGTTTTTTCCAAGTACACATGGGTCTTGTTTATCAAAAAGAAGTCTGAAGTCTATGAAACTTCACTGAACTAAAGGCCTTGATCGAGAATGATCGAGAATGCATTTAGACAAAAGATCAAGATATTGAGATCTGATAATGGAAGGGATTATGTCAGTAATGAGTTGCTGCACATATTCTCCCAAAGTGGTATTCAATTCCAGCATTCAATTCGCTACACTCCCCAGCAGAACCGTGTAGCGGAAAGGAAGAATCGGTCTCTCAAGGAGATGACCACCTGTATGTTGGAATCAAAGAAGTTGGCTGCAAATTTGTCAGCTGAAGCCATGCATGCTACATGATACATTCAAAACAGGGTGCCACACTTATCTGTGAAAGGGTAGACCTCTTTTGAAGCATACTTTAGACACAAGTCAGATGTGTCGAATCTGCGGGTGTTTGGGTCCACTGCATGGGCCCGAATTCCACTTGATAAAAGGAGGGATTTGCAACTGCAAAGCCTAGAATGCATATTTATTGGGTATACTAATGAATCAAAATGTTTCAAGCTGTTGGATATCAAAACAAAACATATCATCATCAAAAGGAGTGTCAAGTTCGATGAGCCTCTTCAAGAGGTAGAACTAGTGAAGGAGAAAATTGCTGAATTTCCTTTTTATTCCACTAAATATTTGGATGATGAAATTGGGGGTGATGACCCTGATTTGGATCCTATTATTTCTGATATCAGTGTACAGCAAACATTATATTCTGAATCAGAACCTGAAGTACAAAATCATCTTCCAACATGGGACCGACAGACACTCTCCTCCGCAGAAGATAACATTAGAAATCCGGATGATCCAAGGAGAACCTGGTCTGATTTCCAAAGAGCAGGCATTGTGATCCATTTTCCTGATCATTTTCTGCCTAAATATTGTTATTTGATGATAATATCAGACCCAAATACCTACTACCATGCTCAAAATGATCCAATATGGCAAGTTTCCAAGGATGAAGAGAGGAATTCTCTTCAAAAAAACACTACTTGCGAGTACTTTCTCTTCCTCTGGGAAGGAAATTGGTTCAATGCAAGTGGGTGTTTTGGAATAAGGTTGTTGTAGATGGAAGAAAATACAAATATAAGGCAATTCTTGTGGAAATTTTTTTCTCCCAGGTCCATGGTGTGGACTACCATGATACTTTTGCACCAGTTGCAAAAATGGACTCCATCCGCCTAGTTTTGGCAATTTCAGCATCTAAGCACTGGGAAGTGCATCATATGGATGTTAAGTCATCCTTTCTACATGGATATATTCATGAGGAGATATACATGAATCAGCCTAAGGGATACATCTCTGATCCATCTTTGGTTTGCAAGCTAAAGAAGTCACTATATGGGTTAAAACAGGCACCAAGAGAGTGGTATTCCAAGATGGATTCCTTCCTTCTCTCACAAAAATTCCAAAGGTGTAGATCAGATCCAAATGTGTATATATAGAAGTATGATGATCATTTGATTATTATTTTTTTATATTTTGATGACTTACTGATCATAGGTAGCACAGTTTCTTCTATTTCAGTCATCAAAATTGCTCTCCACAATGCATTTGAAATGAGCGATTTGGGGCTCGAAATTGAGCAAAATTATGATGGGATAATGGTCACTCAGTACAAATACATATCATACCTATTATTCAAGTTTAACATGGATGAATTTAGGCATGCACCATTCCCTTTTCTTTCATGGATCATCCTTGAACAAGGGAAAAGCACACCTCCCATGGACTGCACTATTTATCGATAGCTGATTGGTAGCTTGTTGTACTTGACTCATTCTCAGCTTGATATTTATTATTCCATGAATGATGTATCAAGATACATGTAGAAGCCCCATGATATTCATTGGAAGGAAGCCAAGAGGATCCTCTAGTACATTCAGAGAACCAGGACCTACAACATTCACTATGCTACAGACTCCGAGCTAGAGCTAGTTGGATACACAGACTCCGATTGGGAAAGTGATTCTATTGATAAGAAGTAAACTTTTGGATATGTCTTTATGTTTGGTGGTGGACCCATTTGTTGGTCTAGCAAAAATCAGGCCGCCATGGCATTGTCTTCACCATAGGACGAGTATTGAGGAGCGGTGAATGCTTGCATCCCAGCTGTTTGGTTGTAAGGCATTCTTTCAGAGTTTGATCTTGGTAGTACTTTGTTCACTATCCTCTTCTATGACTATAAAAGTGCTCTTAAGATATCCATAGATCCAATTACCAGGTAGAGGACCAAGCATGTAGAGATACACATGCACTATATCACGGAGCTATTGCATGAAAGGACCATCATTCTACAATACTACCCAACTGATCAGAAGATTGCAGACATCTTCACCAAGAGATTTTCAGAAAATAAGTTCACTTACCTCCATTCATTTTTGGGGGTGAGTTCATCAAGGTGATCCAACTCCTTTCAGTGTTCAGCTTGAGGGGGTGGTTTCCCACTGGGTTTTCCATCTTTTCCTCAATTAGTTTTTTTTTGAGCATTGTTTGAGTTTCAGTATTGTACAGGGTGACCTATGGCCTTTGCTTCTAGGTCCCTAGAATTATTATGTACTTTATGTTTTCTACTCTTTCTGAGTATAGCTTAAGGGGGGGTGTTGGAGACATTTACCACCATACACACTCATTTTGGTCAATTTGGCCTAGTTAAACCACTATCCTAAGTTTTATTAACTTAATTGACATTACAGGAGCACTATATGACATCAACATGAGCACACCCATGCCTACCCTCAATCAAGGAGTCTAACTTAGCCTTTTCTTACATTCACGGAGGCTAGCTGAAGCACTCCAGGGGTGATCTGAGTGTCATAAATGCACTTTATTGCTAACTAATCGTTACAATTAGTTAAAAAGAGTAGTGAAGGTGCCTCCTTTCATTAAATTGATTATTTAGTGATTATTTAATGAGCTGGAGTCTACAGGGTCTCCTCCAACCACTTCTTATGGTTAGTTACACTTCAGTTAACCTCATCAAGGCTCATTGGAGTTATTGATGTGCTACCACTTATTGGTTGGCTTGCAGTGACATGTGTCTAAGCTACTTTAATTTAGAATCAATCATTTACTACACTTCAACTTCAGTTAGGGCTCAGTTGAGTCAATTAGGGTTTTGGTCAATGGTTAACTTGAGTGTTCATTGTGGCTTACATTTAGTTAAGATAGAGTCACTCATTCAATTCGAATGACCTCCTTGGGAATTGGAATTGTCGTGGAATTCATTCATCTGGCATGATCATTGTATTGTATCATCATTCTTTCATTTGATGAAACAAAGCTGCTACTTCCATTGTAGCACCATGTTGCCAATTTTATGCATATTTGTTTGTATTCTTTGTGAGAATGTGTTTTCAGTTCCTAGACCTATATGACAAATTAATAGCTCATAGTGTCTTCCAGAAGAAAACTAGGGACCAAAGAATTTTCCGATATAGATACAAATTCATCCAATGGAGGTGTAACCCACATGGATATTTGAACCTTGTTAGAATATTTTAAGAGTGATATCATCATCACACTATCTTCAAAGCTAGACGTGTTTCAAGATAAACACAAAGAAATTGAGGTTGAAAAGGAACTTGGCATATTCTACCCATGATGTAGACATAATCACTGCTCAAAAAAATATCCATTAAAAACTATTAAAGTTTGTAGGATTTGTGATCACAATCATCTTACAAAATAACTTCCATTTCTAGGATTAAAGGTAGTTTACCAAGGTACCAACAAGGAGCTCAACCCAGGTTACTTTCTATATTCAAAGTAACCATGGAAATCTCAACCACTAGGTATGAATCATAACTCTTCTGCATTTTTAAAGACTTGGAATAATTAGTATTGTGATCAACAACCACAAATCCTACTCCAACATCGAAAAATACTTAGTAGATCTAGTATCCTTGTCATGGGTACAAGTGTCAGTGCAATCAATAAAAAATCTTTTTTTTTGTTGGAATATATTAAACCCACTCATAGCTTAGGATAAAATAATTAATCATTAGTTGATTAATTATTCACCCACTAGCTTAATTAGTTGGAACCCACTTGCACCTTAAAGTCAATACATGCCATATATATCCTAGGAATGATTTATTTCTAATTCCAAGTTGATATTGACCAGCTTTTGACCATCTAGAATTAGTATACAACACTTTACAACATATTCTACTTTATCCTACTTTTTCTGCTTTCTATGGATAAGATAAAAGCTAGTCAAGTAGGAAACTGGCAGCTTTTGTTTCCAACCCATCCTCCATTAGTTTTTCTCCATTTTATAGGATTAACATTTTTTTCCATCTCCCTTGACAACTCACAGATGATTTTTCCAATTCATGAGGTCCTTGATATATTTTTGAATTGCTTTATCCACCTATGGGTGTTTTCTATATTTTGGTAAGTCATCCTTTTTGAGCTTTATGAGTTGTCTCCATACAACTCGACTTTCCAATGAGGGATGTACTATTTATGTACACTATTATTCATAATTATTCACTGGAGGGATACACACCAATATTCATCTCTTCATTCATGTGATTCAGTCTGTTTTCTTCTCTCTATTGTTCATGTGTATGCTTGTGAGAATTCTTAGTAGCAAGATCTATTTCATGTTCTTCTTCTTAGCATCATTGCTCATAGCATTGATCTATTATTTCCGCATGGTATCAGAGCTATAGGGAATAGAACCTTGCCACCTCTACATGGTATCCAAGTAGTAAGGTTAATCAATTTCTATAGAGTTGAGGAGCCCATCCAGTCTCCTATACTTCTCTTAAAAAGATCTTGTCTAGCTTACAAGATCTTCTCCTAGTTTGTTTTGTAGGTTGCAGAGAGTTTCTTCTTGAGCACATCAATTCAGAAATATGGATTCTCCTTCATCAATAATTCTTACTCCCTTCAACTACCACGAATGGAAATCCAAAATCTCCATTCTATTGTGTAGTAGAGGATTGTACAGAGTTACTCTAGCTTTGGAGAATGAGCCTAATGCTGTGATTGAGAAAGATAAGTGGCACAATTGGTTAGATGAATCCTATGGATTGCTTTGCCTCTCTATTTATCCCTATCTACTCTTTCATTTAGATGGTTTGACCACTCCAAACCAAGTATGAACTCAACTGGAGTCTCTCTTTGAATTTCAATATGAGCTAAGAGCGCATCAATTGGAGATTGAGTTATTCTCACTGAGTCCAAGCAATTTTGAATATCTTGAGGGTTTCTTCAACAAGTTCAAGTCACTAGTTCTAATGCTCAAGCAATGTGGGATTGATAAATTATACGATCAATTAATCCTTTCTATTCTTTCGAAATTGGGCCTTGAGTACTCAATTTTTGTGTCTACCTTTCATGCTACTAGGCTTGTTGTTCCTAAGTGGAAAATGACTTCTTTAAGTTCTTTTCTAGATTCACTAACAAAGGAGAAGGATAAATTGATCCATATGGGTATTCTTAATTCTCCCAAGAAGAAGGATCATGCTCTCTTGTTTCAAGGAAGAAAGGATCACAAATAAAAAAAGAACGTCATGTCCCCTCAAAGTGGCCTTTAAAGTGTTGACCATACTGGACTCCTATGAGGGGCTCAATTTGACATTAATCATTCTCCCTAGGGAAATTTTGCAATAATTAATTAAGGCATGTATCTAAGTTTTATTTTCCATTTGAATTATTTATTCTAATTAATGAGGTGTAAATAAGCTGCCTAGTCTACTGGGGCGCATTGGGAAAGTCCGCTATCCAAGGAAGGAAAGAGGAAACACTATGACAAAAGATGTCATAGGAAACAAAGAGGAAAGTACCTAAAAGTAGAAAAAAGTAGTCAAGGATAAAGAGGGAAAGTCTTTCAAATGAGGGAAGAGTTTCCTCTTATGGAGCTCAAAAAAGCTGTAAGAGAAAAGAAGGAAAGTTTTCAAAGGAAAGAACAGTTTCCTTATGAGTCCGGAGAAGCAAAAAAGGTGTCATAACTCAAAAGAAGAAACTTTTGACTAATAGAAGGTGCATTTTCTAATTGTGAAAGATTATTTGGACTTGGAAACAATTCCACATGGTCCTAATTGCTAAATTTCCCAAAGGATGCGCCTATGTGGCTAGGGTTAGGGTTTGTTGAGGGTTGACTTGCTCTCACAGGTCACCTTGGATCCCCACTTGATAAGAAGTTCACTCACCACTCTATTAAAGGTGATATTGAACCCATTGACTCAGTTTGGATGATTTTATATTTTGTTTATGCTATGTGAGCATACTCTCTGAGTGTTGTGCCTCAGACCATTGGGTGATGATTCCCAAACCCCTCCTCCCTTCTCATCCATCTCCATTTCTACCTATTGCAGGTATATGGAGCTCTAATGTCAGATAATGAAGCTTATTAAAGAAGTATATTACAGCCTCGATGAAGTTCAGGTCGAGCTCCAGTGAAGCCCATGCTTCACTTATGCTCACAGCCCCTTGTTGGTCATGATTCAGGCCTCCTGCCCCTTAATTTTGGAAGCATATTTGTAATTTATGTTCTCTAGTGAGTTTTATATTATGAAAATTTCATTTATAAGGTTGATATATCTAATACCCTAAAAAATATTATCTCATTTTCATAAAAAGGTTCCATTTTATCAATGTATGGGGGGGATTGAGTGAATATGAGTGTTGTAATAAATTCATGATGGGGAAGTGACTGAAATAAGTATTTATTTTCAAATATATAATATTTATCTCTATTATAAATATCATGTTTTACAAAATTGGATTTAAGCTTATTTAATAGCTTTTTTAAGACCCTAGCTAGATTACTAGTTTTTAATAACTAGTTTTACTAAAATTGATGCAAAATAGGATCTGTAAACTCAAAATGAGATCTGTCAATTCCTGCAGGTCAGTAACAGGAATACCTTAGCATATAATTCTACAGATCCATTTTTAATTTGGTTTTTATGACCCTTTTTCATCCTCCTCTACACACGGTGTCTCTTGACCAAAATTGCCAAAAATCCCCAAATTCACCCAAAACACCTTAAAATTTCTAGAACCTCAAAAAACTATCTAAATAAATTTTTTATGTTAAATTAAGGCTGGAACAAACCTATGCAAGTTTCTCGAATCCTCTATTTGAAACATACCAAACTAGTCTCCTTAGTTTCACGGTTTGGCTACCTTGAAGCGTGGTAGTAGGTTCCCGTGGAGACGAATATAAAACCTAAATGGAAAAATATATAAATGTGTTAGGGGAAAGGAAATTCCAGGTCTGACATATATTTTTTTTCTACCCACTGATCACTCTTGTCCTCTACAAAATTTCCCAGAAGAAACCCTTGTTTTACCCAATCTGAGAAGGCTCTGTGTGAACCAATTAAAATTTCAGAATTGTTTAAGTAAAATTACAGAATTAAAGTGTTTGGGTCTACACACCAGACTTAGGACATTACAGTGGTATCATAGCATGGTCCTCCATACATGCTCTTGATATTACACAATGGCCCCAAAATACAATTCTGACACCAAAAGAAAGATTCCTCAAGAGGAGGAAGTAGAATCTGTGAATGGGATATTTCATGAAGAAGGGGATGAAAAAGATGAATTTTGGAATTTTGTTAAGAATATGCTGATAGTTCTACAAGAAATATACACAAACATAATAGATTCTGGTGAAGAGACTAGAGGAATCTTGGCTAAACAGTTGGGAGTGAAAGATGGGGAAGGGAGCAGTATTGGCTCCCAATATGATGAAATAAAAGTCATGGGGGGGGAGTGTTTTTTCCAAGACTGGGCCTCACAATAGGCCACTTGAATTTATAGAGGAACCAATATTGCAGCCAAGACCTACCATACCCAAATTTGTAGAAACCCCTAAAGAATATCCTGAAGCCTAGGCTTAAACTATTGCTACATGGGAAGAAAAGTTTTCTGTCTACCAATCTTTGAGTGAGAAATGCAGAAGGGCTCTGCCATTCCAAGATTTCTGTGAAACTCAATTTAGGGGGCATCCAAGAGGGGCTGCAAGGAATTCATATTAGAATTATGAATTAAAGAACGCCATTGGGAAAATCACCTTGCCATATTTTGATGGCACTTCAAATTTCTCGTTGAGCTCCTGGATTGAGAAAATGGATACATATTTCTAGCTGAATCCTATGGAAGAAAAGGATGCCATTAAGTTGGAAGCCCTACATCTTGATAGGGAGTCCATTTACTGTTGGTTTCATTGCATGAAAATACTAGGCCATGACCAAGTAGTCACCTACGGGGAGTTCACCAGAAAATTAACAGAAAGATTTGACAGAAGAGATCCTGACATCTATTTCTGGGATTTGGCACACATAAGACAAGTTGGAAATCCAGAAGCATACATATTAGAGTTCCAAAAGGTGGCTGTAATGGTCACTGACATATCAAAATAAAGGCTAATCCTTTTGTTTACATAGGGACTTGTTGAACCATTGAAGGGGTTGGTGAAGGACTAGAGACCTACAATATGTTATCCTGAGGACCAATTATCCTCCCAAATATTCCTTGCCACATAAATTTCAGAACTAAAAACCTCCTATAAGAAACTTTCCTTCCCCTAGCAAGAAATATTATTCCTATAAGGATCGGGATGAATTGAGGAGGAAGAAACTTTGTTTTTCCTACCAAGAACCATGGGATCTCGGTCACAAATGTGTGAAAGAAAAAGCCCATTATATTGAATTATTTTCTAAAAGTTAAGAAGAATGGGTAGAAGAAGCTAAGTTGGGGTAGAAAAATATTTTTAGAAAATGAAAGAGGTAATGAGCAGTTGTCCAGTACTTTCCTTACCATATTTTTCTAAACCTTTTGTGCTAGAGTGTGATGCCTCTGGGGTAGGAATTGGGGTAGTCCTAATGCAAGATAGGAATCCTATTGCTTTTGAGAGAAGAAAATTGCATCCACATGAAAAGATGTACTCTATATATGATAAGGGGATGTTGTCCATCATGCATGCCTTGGCCAAATTCAGGAAATGCCTGGTGGGAGGTAAGTTCATTGTGAAGACTGATCACAACAGTCTTAGAAATTTCCTTACCCAAAAGTAACTCAATGACAAGCATAAACAATGGGTGAGTAAAGTTCAATATTTTAATTTTGGCATTGAGTGTAAAAAGAGAAAAATGAATGTTGTGGTTGATGCACTCTCCCGTTTGGCCACATTCTCTATGCTGCAAATATGTAAGTATTGGAAGATCGAGTTGTCTACTGAATACTCTAAACATTAGTTTCCATGTGATGTGTTGGATGGAGTGAACCAGAACGAAGAGTACAAAGTCCATGAGAACCTCATTTATTACAAAAACATAATTTTCTTAGTGTGAGGATCTGCACTAAAGAGGAAAATCTTAGGAGCTACACATGATGCACAAGTGGCTGGTCACCCTAGTTTTCTGAAGACATACCGTAAGGTAAGGGAGGGATTTACTTGGAAAGGTCTTAAATATGATGTACTCATGTATGTGAAATAATGTTTTTCATGTTAGCAGAATAAAGTTGAGCACTCACACCTTGCTGGAATCTTCCATCCTCTCCCGATTCCGGATAAAAAATGGGAAAGTGTATCAATGGACTTTACCACGGGGCTTCCAAAGTCACATGGGAAATATAGTATTTTTGTAGTGGTTTACAGGTTGACAAAGTATGTACATTTCTTTGTAGTAGTATCCACTATTTCAGCTAGTGAGGTTGCTACACTATTCTTTAAGGATATCTTCAGATTTCATGGGCTACCCAAGGTTATAATTAGTGACAGAGATAGTAAGTTTACTAGTGCCTTTTGGAAGACACTGTTTGGTCTGGTTGAAACAAATATGAACATGAGTACAAGATATCACCCCCAGACAGATGGGAAAAGAGAGAGGGTGAACCAATGGCTAGAGGGGTACCTCCATAACTATGTTACGGGACATCAAGGAGCTTGGGAAACTTGGCTCCACTTGGGTGAGTTCTGTTAAAACACCACCTTTCATATTTCTATCAGAATGACCCCCTTTATGGATTTATATGGGTATGAATCTCCAAATTTTGTAGACTTAATATTTGGAGACTGTCAGGAACAAAAAGCTAAAGATTGGTTGCAGGACAAACAAGACATTTTAAGGGCACTAAAAGACAATCTACAAATGGCACAAAATTAGCAAAAGATTTTTCCAGATAAGGATAGAATAGATAGAGTGTTTCAGGTGGGAGACTTAGTGTATTTAAGGCTGCAACCTTATAGTCAGTCTTCCTTGAAGAAGAAGGGGGAAACAAAACTTCAACCCAAATTTTATGGTCCCTACAAAATTAGCAGAAAAGTTGGAGAAGTAGCTTATGAGTTGGATTTGCCAGCAAGAAGCAGAATTGATAATGTGTTTAATGTATCTTGTCTCAAAAAGGTAGTGGGTCAACAAGTAGTGGTTTCTGAAGAACTTCCACCATTATATGATGAAGGCACTTGGTCTTGGTATCGGAGAAAGTGCTAATGAGCAGAGAAAAGAAATTAAGGAATAGAACAATAAAACAATATCTGATACAATGGAAAGGCTTTCCCAGTGAAGATTCCACTTAGGAGGGTGAGAAGATCTTACAACATCCAGCTTTGATTTTACTTGAGGACAAGCATATTTGGGAAGGGAGGACTGTCATGACCCATTAAAGTGGCCATTAAAGTGTTTACCATATTGGACTCCTAGGAGGGGCCTAATTTGACACTAACCATTCTCCCTAGGGAAAATTTGCAATAATTAATTAATTAAGGAATTTATCTAAGTTTTATTTTCCATTTAAATTAATTAACGCTAATTAATGAGGTGTAAATAACTTTCCTAGTCAGGTGGGGCACATTGGGAAAGTCTGCTAGCCAAGGAAGGAAAGAGGAAACACTTTGAAAAAAATTGTCATAGGAAACAAAGAGGAAAGTACCTAAAAGAAGAAAAAAGTAGGCAAGGATAAGGCAGGAAAGTTTTTCAAAGGAGGACATAGTTACCTCTTATGGATCTTAAAAAATATGTAATAGAAATGCAAGAAAGTTTTCAAATG
The DNA here is from genome assembly GCA_001517045.1 of Pseudotsuga menziesii. Lineage (NCBI taxonomy): Eukaryota > Viridiplantae > Streptophyta > Pinopsida > Pinales > Pinaceae > Pseudotsuga > Pseudotsuga menziesii. Next base: position 643,747 of record LPNX010733721.1, on the reverse strand, counting down.
AAAGAACAGTTTCCTTATGAATCTGGAAAAGCAAAAAAGGTGTCATAACTCAAAAGACGCAACTTCTGACTAAGAGATTGAGCAGTTTCTAATTCTGAAGGATGATTTGTACTTGGAAACAATTCCACATGATCCTACTTGCTAAATTTCCCAAAGGAGGTGCCTATGTGGCTAGGGTTAGGGTTTGTTGAGGGTTTAGTTTCTCCCACATGTCACTTTGGATCCCCACTTCCTAAGAAGGTCACTCAACACTCTATTAAAGGTGAATTCGAACCCATTGACTCAGTTTGGATGATTTGATATTTTTTTTATGCTATGTGAGCATACTATATGAGTGGTGTGCCTCGGACCATTGGGTGATGATCCCCAAACCCCTCCTCCCTTCTGTTATCAGTCCAGGAAACTCCTCTAGGTTCCAAATCGAGGATGCTTGGTAACTTAAATGTTTTTATGGTTTTCTAAGTGGATCAAGTCAAGTGACCTACATGAACTCACATCTTCATGACATGCATGAAACTCAATCAGGGATAAGGTTTCTAACTACCACTGTGTAGAGGTTTTGATAATATGGTGCAGAGATGGAGAACTTGTCATGCTAGCAGATTCATACATAAAAAGGATATATATAAATGGCTAATAATAACAATGAAAGTACTTATAATTCAAATCATCAATATGTCAATATGATGATAGCTATGAGACATCAATTCACATGAATAAACCTCAATAAAACATTCAAGCATAAGCACAGAATAGACAAGAAATGGAAGCTAAACATATGATAGCAAAAGAGCTTATATTAGGTCATGAGAAATATGAGAAGCTTGATAATAGTAATGGTCTACAGGTCCCCGAAGTCAAACCCTTTCAATAACATAAGTATTAGGATTTATAGCCTTTACAAAATATTTAGATCCTAAAAAATTGGATCTGATTTACTAAAAATAAACATAATAATTGTTTTTGGATAATTAGGTTAAAATCCCTAATTTAACTACTAGACTATCTAACTAAAAAACTTGTCCCATGTTTGAAATCTCTGATGACTGAAGTGAGTACTGGGAATAAGCTGCCACTGGTCCTCTGCTAGATAAGTCACTGTTTGCTAGACAGTTAGTGTTTGTTACCCTTTATTCTTTTATGTAAATGAAAAACTGGAGCATACCTTCCCTGATGTTGTTCTTTAGCGCCTTTCATCTTTATACTTCATCCCTAAGCTAGTTATGTTCATCCAAAACCGGTCCTTTGTGCCAAAATTTTCTATTGTGCTTCTTTCTGCTTTCAGTCGTTAAGGGATCAAAAAGTTATGTCTGTTAGCTGTCGAAAGTGCTGCTTTTGGTGGCTAATGAACTGCTTCATCGTCCACCTAAGCCACCGAAATCCCTGTTTTTTGCAAAAATTTTCAAGCAGCTCCAAAATTGCACCTTTAAGTTCTATTTTTTATCTTTTAACTTTTATTCAACATGCTTAATGTTTGGAAGGTTAGCAACAGCTTGGCTTCATTCCGGATTCTTAAGGCTTACTGCTGCTTCAGCTAGGGTTTCCATTGTAAGATGAGTGCAAGCGTTTGGTCTTGTATTCTTCTCGTGCAACCTCAGAAACCCGATCATTCTGTACAACGTAGTGTTTTCCTTCGTATATCTTAGGTTTCTTCTTTTTAGCAAGATATACCTTCCTCTCATTTATAGAAAAGAATTGTGCAGCTGCTTATTCCTCTTGGTCAATATAGCACTGTTTTTCTTTATCTCTCTTTCTAAAATTTCCATCTCACACAATTATCTTAGCAACTGATTTATTCTTTGTGTCTTGGGATTGCTAGAATAATCCTTTTCTACTGGTTTGTCTTTCTCTTTTGGTGTACGTGATGGGATTTCTTCAGTTTCTGCTACAACCTGCACTGCTAGGTCAACACCTTCCTCTCTTTCTTCTTCTCAATATGAGTAGGGTAGGTTCAAAATGTTTCCACAATGTGCTGTGATTTCCTTGAACTTTTGACTGAAGTCTAGGTTTCTTTTAACTTGCTTGGTTTAATAAGAGGAAGGAGGTTGTTCTGCTATTATTAGGGAGATAGCCCTTCTTTTTCTCTTTCCACTACTTGGGGTGCTATATTTCTTTGAAGGAGACTTTCCCTTCTCCTCTGGCTGTAATCCTGTTTCAAAACTATTCCAAAACAAGAAATGTTTCCATGCCATATTTCCCCTTTTCAACAATTCTTGGATAAGGAGTTGTATAAGGCCATGTTAAGACAATCTTCTAGCAATCTTAGTTGGCTGAGCCTTCACCTAGTGTGCAGTTTTTGCTAGGCTCCTGTGTAAGTAGAAAGGTAAACTCAGTGCACTCTTTCCTGTGAAGTGGTTCATTAGTTTGAAATGATAAATCATGGCCCTATTGTATATACCTTCAATAGTTATATATACCATAATGGCATTTAGTAATTGTTGCCACCTCTCTTCTAGCCAGGTGGATGGAACATTTTTCTTCCACACCACCCCTCTATGTTCATGCTTCAAATAAGATATGAACTCCACATATTTTTTAATGGTGGTTTTAAACCACTTTTCTGGAGTCCTTAGGAGTTCAGTCACCTCTAAAATTAGGGTTTCATCCACCATGAATTCCTCCTTACCTACGAGCGCCTTGGAGCCATCGAAAGAGAGAGCAAATGCCTTAGCCACCTGGTAGTGTGAACCTTGAAATTTCTCACAATATTTCTAGCAGCTTGCATCTTTGAAGAACTGGAAGACCTCTGGATGTGACTCCAAGTAGTTGATGTCTCCTAATTCTTGCTTGAGAGAAGGACCTCCCTTCTTCATTTGCTGAATGTGCTCTTGAGTGCCTACAAAAATTCAATTCAAGTTCTGTGGAAGAGGTTAGCAGGTTGACTTATAGAGGTGGATTCAAGTGGTGAGGATTCATACAATCGAAGGTGGAGTGTACTGAAGGATAAGGAACTAATTATGAGGGTTTTAACTGCTTGAGAGGTGATTGAGTAAGAGGATGATGGCCTTTGGTGATATCTTTGAGACCACTTTCCCAACAATCATTTTTAATTCAAACTTGATATTCAGTGGATATTTTCTAAATTTTGTTGGACAGATGGAGGGAAAAATAGGGTTTTGAATCACATCGATCATCATCAAATAAATAACAACCTCCTCAATCATTTACTTACGCCTTGCTACAGTTTCCCTACCCTTTCGATGGTCTATCGTTCCCTATCATGATCTCTAATGTGCTCACAAGCTTTGATTGGATGCGCAGTTAACTGTTTCCTCTTTCATCTTTTTCAATGGTTAAGGGAACCTAGGATTTTGTTTGCTAGCTACTGAAAGCTGAGCTTTTGGTGGCTAATGAACCGCTGACATGTTTTCCCAAGCCACCGAAACATTATTTCCAAATGGTCTTGTGAAACTTGCTTTCGGTGGATTATAACCTTTTGGGATCTCCTCATTTCACTGCCAAAAGGTAGGCCTTTCGTTGGCTAATGAACCATCAACACTTTCACCTAAGCCACCGAAACTGAATTTTTCCCCAATGTATTTCATTTGCTTTTGGTGGTTATTCCCCTCCTTTAATCATTCGCTAAGCTTCCAAAACCAATGCGTTTTGGTGGCTAATGAGTTGTTTGAAAGTGTCGCCTAAGCCACCGAATGTCCTTTTAACAAATAATCGATCGGGCCAGCTTTCAATGGTTAACCATGATCCTGTGTTAAACTGTTAGCTGCCGAAACCAAATCTTTTCAATGGCTAATGAGCTCTTGGAAAAATTTCCTAAGCCACCGAAAGCTAAAACATTCAATTTTGTTAGATATCGAAATACCAGAGATCCTCAATTTTTTAGTTACCTTAAAATCTTTCATAATATGACTTGAAATATTCATTCTATCAAAAATAAATCTTTTAAGTGAACTTATTAAAAAAAAAAATTATTTTGGGGAGATAACATCTGACTCCTACTTGGGGATGGGAACCTCCCTATGAGGTCCCAAGAACCCCAGACCAAAATGCCTTTCTTGGAAAAAAAATTAAAGAATTTAAAACCATCATCTACTATTCCATTGGGCATGGAGTTTATTTTGTAAGAAAAAACAACCTACTAACTAATATTTTACGATAACAAGGCCTTAGAGCCTCAGATAAAATAGATTTTAAGAAATTTCCCATTTACTAGGATATCAAACACCTCCTCCCCTTCCAGATTTTTCAATTTGAAGGTGTTGTTCTGATGTATCTTAGATATCACAAAAGGGCCAATACATAGAGAGTCAAACTTTCCATGTTTTCCCTTGTCCTTCCTGACAGCATCCCACTCGAGGACCCAATCTCCAACCTAAAAGTTGTTCACTTTTTCCCTTTTGTCAAAACTGACCTTTATCTTTCGTTGATGAGATTCTGAATTTCCTATCACTTGTTCCTTGACTTCCTGCAACTCCACCAAATCCATCATCCTCCTCACCATATCATTTGGTTCACCTTGCTCCTCCAAGAAGAATTTTGCTATTGGCAGAATTAGCTGGATGGGAAAAATGGCCTGATTACCATAAACTTATTTTAAGGGAGAAGTCCCTATAGATCTCTTGTCTGTTACCCTATCAGCCCGTAAAGCAAACTTCAGCTTAGAATCCCAGCTTTTTTGATTTGTCTCCAATAGTTTTCTGATGATCCTTATTAGGATTTCGTTGGATAAATAAGCCAATTCGTTTCCTTGAGGGTAATAAGATGTGGAATGCACCAACTAAATTCCCATTGACTCACACATGTTAACCGATGCCTCGGCTTTGAAATATGGTGCATTATCAGTCACTAGCCTTACTAGGAAACCAAACTTGATAAGGATATTCTCATATAAAAACTTCATCATGAACTGATGAGTTGCATTCCTAGTGGGTACTACCTCTATCCACTTGGTGAAGTAGTCTGTGGCTACTAGGATCCATTTATGCTGACCACTAGATGAGGGATTTATTTCACCTATTAAATCCAAACCCCATTGTTGGAAAGGCCCATTCACTACAATAGGTCTAAGGGCAAGGATCTAAGATGTTTCTTCCCTATAAATCTTTGGCACTGGTCAATGGCTCTCACAAAAGGACAGGCCAATAATACCCAGCCCTCAGAATCTTGTGGGTTGTGGTCTTCCAGTGTTCATGGCCTCCACATGTGCTTGAATGAAAGTGATGAATGACCTGAACTGATTGTTCTTTATCTAGACATCTCAACAACATACTAGACAGATCTTTCCAATACAACAATTTATCAATTACACAAAAATTAACAGACTTTAGTTTAAGAGCACGTACTTGATTTGGAGTGAGACCAGGAGAAACTTCTAATTTTTGTAGGAAATGAATAATAATTGAGTGCCACTCACACGAGGAGAAGTTTTCATCTACTTGATGAATGTCATTCTAATCCTGAACTACTTCTGTTGCTGCTTCAGTTTGCAATTTTTCTTAATTTACACAAGTTAAATTTATCCTCAAAAGTTCATAGTTTTCTTTAGCCATGAGTTTGGCCAGAGATTGGCATTTCACTAGCTTAGTGGGATTTACCTCTATGTCAAACTCAATAAGCTTAGAAATCCATTTAGCTCTCCTTCCATCAATGTCAAGATGATTCAAGACATCCTTTACAACAGCTTAAGGGACATAGGAGAGGAATTTTTCATGTAGAACGTAAATCCTGAAATTTTTCAATGATTTGATGAGAGCATAAGCCTGCTTCTCGATGGGATCATACTTCAATTTAGTATCCCTCAATGTCTTGCTGAAAAATGTAATGGGGTGATCAAGACTCTCATCATCCTTTTGTAATAGTATAGTCGCCACTGTGTCATTGGATGCTAAGGAGAAGATGTGGAAACTCTTGGTATAGTCCAGACTAATCAGAGTGGGGTCTTCCATGATAGCCTTCTTGATGTCTTCAAAATAGCCTCTTGCTTGGTCAGTCCATTTGATTTCTACATCCTTTTTCAACATAGATGTTATGTGTTTTACCAACTCAGAAAAGCTAGGGATGAACCTCCTGACAAAATTTATCTTACCCAGAAAGGACTGAACATCCCTTTTTGACCTAGGTGTGGAAAACTTCTGGATTGCTTCAACCCTAATCAGATCAATCTTCACACCTTCAACTGAGACTATGTGACCTAGGATTTTTTCCTCACTAAGTGCAAATTGGGACTTCTTAGGGTTGAGTTATATCCCAAAATTACTAGATTTCAGAAATACCCTCCTCAAGTGCTGCAAATGTTCATGATGGCTATGAAAGTAAACAATGAGGTCATCAAGGTATATAAGTACAAACTTGTCTTTCAATTCTACAAATTCTAGGTCCATGGCACTCTGGAAAGTGGCCCCAGCATTCATCAGTCCAAATGGCATTCTAGCATACATGAAAGTGCCCCAGGGAGTGGTAAAAGCAGTCTTCTCTTGGTCATTAGGCTGCACAACAACTTGGTTGTATCCAAATAAACTATCCAGAAAAGACATGACACTAGCCCCTGAGACTCTCTGCAACAGGTGTTCCATCTTGGGTAGTGGATAGTTGTCTTTTTTGAAGAAGTTGTTCAGATTTCTGAAGTCCCCGCATAACCTAATCTCCCCTTTCTTCTTCCTTACCACCACTAAGTTTGCAATCCATTTGGAATATTTGAGGGGAATTATGATTTTGGCTTCGAGGAGCTTATGGATTTATTTTTCAATTACAGGTAGTAGGAGAGGACTGATCGATCTCATCTTCTGTTTGAAAGTGATGGTGTCCTCCTCCAAGGGAATTCTACGTTGTATGATATTGGTGTCATAGGTTTTCAAGTCACTGTACTCCCAGGAAAATATATTAGCAAATTCTTTTATCAGGCCACAAAATTTGGACCTCTGATCAACATTCAACTCAGTGGACATATTTATAATTTTTGGATGACATTGGATTCCTATGTTTCTCTCTTTGATAGTAAGGTCTTGATCCTTTTTGGTAGGCTTGAGAGGGATATCATTATGATCAAATAGCTCTTTCAAGGGTACTAGAACCTGAGGTATATAATTACTGGGTAATTGAACAATATTTTGATAAGCTAATTTACCTTTCAACTTGAGATGTAGGGATTCTTCCATGTTTAGGTTTTCTTGATCTATATGCATATCAGAGAATTCATCTACTACCTGGAGGAATATACTAAGATCATCATCATCCTCAAACACCTTCCAAAATTTCACATTATTTGGTAGGGAATGTATGTACTTGACTTGAATATCATAGCTGCGCTTAGGAGGTAAAGGGGGAACAAACAAACTTGCAGAGACAACAAGGGAATCAGCCAGGTGATTCATAGCCCTAGGTATATATGAAAGTTCAAAAAACATAAACGAGGCTCTGAGTTTCCATACCTCATCCCTGCAAGCCTTCAGTCTGACATTCTTTGCTTCAAAGGTGTTGTTGAACTTCTGTATAATAAGGTCTGCATCTCCAAATATTTTTTCATGCACATGATCCCCATTACCTTGGCAGCTTTCACTCCTAACATCAAGGATTCATATTTTGCTATATTGTTAGTTGTTTTAAAATCAAGCATATAAGATAGATGAATAGTCTCTTTGGATGGAGATATCAGCACTACACCTGCACCTGATGAGGCTTGAGTGCTAACCCCATCAAAGTACATGTTCCAGACTAATGTGGTCACTTATTTGGGCTGCTTACAGATGGGCTTAGTAAGCTAGATGGGTATTTGCTGAGAATAATCTATTTATAGAATGCATGACCCAAAATTTGTGTCTACTGCATAGATGGGGTGATTCACTGAATTCTTTTCATTGCTTATGATGTGGGAAAGTTGATTCTCTCTGTAAAGCCTCTTGGTCTCCCCTCCAAACATTGGGATTGTAGCATATGTAAGGTCCATCTAAAGGGTACCACCCAGCCTTTTACTCCATGATTAAGACAGTAAAAGACCAAATTTAGGAGGGATATCAACCACTACAATGTCCATCACAATGCTTTTTTAGGGTAGCTGAGATACGTTTACAACAAGGTCTTTGATGAGGCCCAAGCACTTGACCTTTCTGGAGTCAAAGGAAAATAGATCATTGTAGGGTTTTGTAATGCTAAGACCAAGCTCATCCAGCACATCTTCTGGCATTAAGTTATGGGAAGCCGTTGAGTCCAACAAATATTTATGAAGGACTTTATCATGGATATTCAAAGATATGTAGAAAGGTATGCAAGAATCATTTAGCTCTTCAATCATAGGGCCTAGGGTTACAATAGGTTTATCATCTTGCAAATTGACAAAGTCAGTGTCTATATGTATCTTCAGTTGAAGGGACTTCATTATTGAAGATTTGAATGCATCATTTTTCATTAGCTTTATTAATGGGAAGGGGATATTCAATTTCTGAATCTCTGACTCAAGATTGAAAGAATAATGCAGTTTATCAGGAAACCTTACCTCTTGTAATGGAGCTTCAAGTTGGACAGGATCAGGGGTTGTTGAATGTACTGTCTTTTGTAGCTATTTGAGAATGAAAACCATCTTCTTTGGTGAGATAATAACCTTTTAATCTGGAGCAGCAGGCTGCTTTGTAAGGAACAACATTCTTCTTAGGGGGAGCAATCAGCCTAGACCTGAGATTATAACCTCCTTGATCATCTTCCTGATACACTGCTTCTTCACTGATCTGCTCATCCATTACGGCTTCCTCATATTCTGCCTGTGTCAAAAAAGAATAGTCAACTTCATCCTCCATACAGTTGATGTTGTCTTCATCCTCACCTTATTCCTGAATAAACTCTGGTTCTTCTTCTAGTACAACATTTTGAAAGGGAGCTCTGATTTTCTGATCTTGAACCTGATTCCTCTCCCTTCGGAGGATCTATACTGGGGGGTTGCATCTTCTGTACGAGAGAAAATTAGGGTTTCAGGGAACAAAATCACTTGGCCCTTTACCCCTCATAGGTATCTTCCCTTGTTATTTTCGCTTTACCATTTCAACAGTCAAATTATCCAACCGTTTGGCCATTTTGTCAATTTTTTTCTCTAATAAAGAATCCCCAAGAGGCTCTGTGGGATGCTTCTTCCTATTTGTCTTTCCTTTGACCTTATAAGATGCTACAATGTTAGATTCTACCTCTAAGGTAGCATCCTGCATGAGTGATAGGGAGGTAGATTGCCTCTCTCTGAGAAGCAGGAAGAAATTAGAGTCAAAGGCATTTGGATAGGTGATTCTGGCCGAGGTATCAGTGGGATTGATCTCAGCGGGGATCTTGCTGAACATATTGTTAAACCTCTTGGTGAAGTTGGAGACATATTCCCCATTCTCTCTTTTTAAGTTGCTAAACTCGGTGATATAATAGAGGTGGTCTCTCCTCTCTCCCCAATGGTTTAGAAAGATGTCATCTAGGGTTTCAATGCCTGCTACTGATCTAGCAGGAAGTTCATTGAACCATTTCCTAGCCTGACCATCTAGGATTTGCACAAAAACCCTAGTCCACACATCTTCTTTTCCTATATTTATGTTCTCGACATAACTGTATAATGCTTCTAGGTGTTCTTCAGCTGTGAAATCTCCGTCTCTTGCAAATTTAGGCATGTATTTGAGATAGTCTCCAATGGGCATGGCTGAGAGAGGGTTAGGTAAATTCAGAGGGGCATACCTAGCTACCAGGATCCTTTCCATTTTGGTCAGATGGGAGGCCATGTTGGAAATGGGTATGGAAAGGGTGGAAGAAGCTACTACTGATGTGGGTGGTATCTAAAAGAGTGTTGGTGGTAAACTTGTCCCAGTTGAGTCACCAGGGATCGGATCTTCACAAGCAGTAGTGCTTGAAGATACCCAAACCCTAAAATTTTCTAATGTATTCATAAATTCCTGATAATCAAATGTTTCAATAGAAGAAATAATAGCAGGAATATCTCTTCAAATACTTGATGTAGCTTCCTTTGTAGCACTGTTGGTATTCCTTAGTGAAGCCCTAGCTTTTCTCAGAATCTCTTCTAGATCTGAAACAGGTGTTGCTGGTGGACCTTGAGGGTTTGCTCTGGTACTTGGTCTTCTTAAAGCCACCTTATTTCAATGGAGTATAAAAATAGATGATTACAACCAAAATAGTGTCCAAACTTTGTCTAGCATCAAAGCAGAGTCTATTTTGTCTCCTAGGGAAGCTGAGCTCCAATCTCTGAATCCCCGGCAGCGGTGCCAATTTGTTATCACTCCAAGAAAATCCTCTAGGTTGTAGCTCGACGATGCCTGGTAACTTAAATGTTTTTATGGTTTTCTAAGTGGATCAAGTTAGGAGACCTACAAGACCTCACACTCTCAATACATGCATGAAACTCAATCAGGGATAAGGCTTCTAACTACCACTGTTCAGAGGTTTGATAATATGGTGCATAGATGGAGAACTAATCATGCTAGCAGATTCATAGATAAAATAGATATATATAAATGGCTAATCATAACAAGGAAAGTACTTATAATTCAAATCATCAATATGCCAATAGGATGACAACTATTAGACATCAATTAACATGAATAAACTTGAATAACAAATTCAAGCATAAGCATAGAATAGACAAGAAATGGAAGCTAAACATATGATAGCAAAAGAGCTTATAATAGGTCATGAGCAATATTAGAAACTTGATAATAGTAATGGTCTACAGATCCCCAAAGTCGAACCCCTTCAATAACATAAGTCTTAGGATTTATAGCCTTTACAAAATATTCAGATCCTGAAAAATTGGATTTGATTTACTAAAAATATACATAATAATTGTTTTTGCAGAATTAGGTTAAAAACCCTAATTTAACTACTAGACTATCTAACTGAAAAACTCATCCACTGCTTGAACCCTTTGATGGTTGAAATGAGTACTGGGAATAAACTACCACTGATCCTCTACTATATAAGTCACTGTTTGTGACCCTTTCTTCTTTTATGTAATTGCAAAACTAGAGTATACCTTCCCTGATGTTGTTCTTCAGTGCCTTTCATCTTTATACTTCATCCCTGAGCTAGTTATGTTCACCCAAAACGGGTCCTTTGTGCACAAATTTGATCCTTTTCTTCTTTTTGCTTTCGGTGGTTAAGGGATAAAAATGTCGAGTCTATTAGCTGCCGAAAGCACTGCTTTTGGTAGCTAATGAACCACTTCAGCATCTGCCTAAGCCATCAAAAGCCCTGTTTTTTGCAAAATGTTTCAAGCAGCTCCAAAATTGCGGCATTAAGTTTTGTTTCTTATCTTCTAACTTTTATTCAGCATGCTTAATGTTTAGAAGGTTAGCAACAACCTAGCTTGATTCTAGATTTTGAAGGCTTACTGCTGCTTCAACTAGGGTTTCCAATGTAAGATGAGTGCTAGGGTTTGGTCTGGTATTATTCACCTGCAAACTCAAAATATTGATCATTCTATACAGCGTAGTCTTGACCTTCATGTATCTTAGGTTTCTTTTTTTTAGTAAGATATACCTTCCTCTAATCTCTAGGAAAGAATTGTGCGACTGCTTATTCCTCTTGGTCAATATAGCATTGTTTTTCTTTATCTCTCTTTCTAAAATTTCCATCGCATACACTTGTCTCAGCAACTGATTTATTCTTTGTGTCCTGGGCTTTCTAGAAGAATCCTTTTCTACTGGTTCATCTTTATCTTTCGGTTTAGTTGAGAGGATTTCTTCATTTCCTACTACAACCTGCACTGCTAGGTCAGCACCTTCCTCTATTTCTTCTTCTAATCTGAGTAGGGTAGGTTCAAAATGTTTCCACTACATGCTGTGATTTCCTTGCCCCTTTCACTACAGTCTAGGTTTCTTTTAACCTGCTTGGTTTTAGAAGAGTAAGGAGGTTGTTATACTGTTGTTTGGGAGATATCCCTTCTTTTCCTCTTTCAACTCCTTAGGGTGCTATATTTCTTCGAAGGATACTTTCTCTTCTCTTCTGGTTGTAGGCCTATTTTAAAACCATTCGAAAACAAGAAATGTGTCCATGCCATATTTCTCCTCTTCAACAATTCTTTGATAAGGAGTTGTATAAGGCCATGGTTAGACAATATTCCAGCAATATTAGTTGGTTGAGCCTTCACCCGGTGTGCCATTTTTTCCATGCTCCTGTGTAATTAGAAAGGTAAATTCAGTGGGCTCTTTCCTATGAAGTGGTTCATTGGTTTGAAATGATAAATCATGGCCCTATTGTATCTACCTTCACAAGTTATATATACCACAATGGACTTCAGTAATTGCTCAGACTCTTTTCTTCCACACCACCCATCTGTGTTCAGGCTTCAAATAAGATATGAACTCCACATCTTTTGTAATGGTGGTTTTAAACCACTTTTCCCAAGTCCTTAGGAGTTTAGTCACCTCTGCAATTAGGGTTTCATCCACCATGAATTCCTCCTTACCTATGAGCGCCTTGGAGCCATCGAAAGAGAGAGCAAAAGACTCAACCACCTGACAGTGTGAACGTTGAGATTTCTCACAATATTTGTAGTATATTGCATCTTTCAAGAAGTGGAAGACCACTGGATGTGCCTCCAGGTAGCTGATGTCTCCTAATTATTACCTGAGAGCATGTCCTCCCTTCTTCATTTGCTGAATGTACTCTTGAGTGCCTACAAAAATTCAATTCAAGTTCTGTGGAAGAGGCTAGCAGGCTAACTTCCAGAGGTGGCTTCGAGTGGTGAGGATTCATGTAATCGAAGGTGGAGGTTATTAAACGATAGGGCACCAAAAATGACTTTTCCCCCCAACGCATTTCATTTGTGTTCGATGGTTATTTCCCTCCTTTAATCATTCACTAAGCTGCTAAAACGAATGATTATCGGTGGCTAATGATTTGTTTGAAAGTGTAACGTAAGCCACCAAAATTCCTTTTAACAAATAACTGATCGAGCCAGCTTTCAGTGGTTAACCCTGATCTTGTGTTAAAGTGTTAGCTGCTAAAACCAAAGATTTTCGGTGGTTAATGAGCTGTTGGAAAACTCGCCTAAGCCACCAAAAGCTAAAGCTTTCAATTTTGTCAGATATCGAAATACCGAAGATCCTCAATTTGTTAGTTACCTTAAAATCTTTCATAATATGACTTGAAATCTTCATTCTATCAAAAATAAATCTTCTGAGTGAACTTATTGAAAAATAAATTTATTTTGGGGACATAACACCTTCTCTTCCATCTCCCTTTATATCTATTGTAGGTCTATGGATCCCTAATGTCAGCCATTGAGTATTATTAAAGAATTATATTATAGCCTCCATCAAGTTCAGGTTGAGCTCTAGTTAAGCTCATGCTTCACTTATGCTCACAACCCCTTCCTGGTCATGGTTCAGGCCTCATGCCCCTTAATTTTGGAAGCATCTTTGTAATGGTTATTCAATAATGTAATTTATGTTTTGTAGTGTCATTATATTCTGAACATTGCATTTATCAGGTCAATATATCTCAGACCCTAAAGAATGTTATCTCATTTTCATAAAAAGGTCCCATTTTATCAGTGTATGGGGGGGATTGAGTGAATATGAGTGTTGTAATAAATAATTAATGATGGGAAAGTGATTTAAATAAGTATTATGTTCATAGAGATCATATTTATCTCTTTTATAAATCTCATGTTTTACAGAATTGGATTTAAGCTGATTTAATAGCTTTTTTAAGACCCTATCTAGATGACTAGTTTTTAATAACTAGTTTTACTAAAATTGATGCAAAAGTGGCTCTGTAAACTCAAAATGAGCTCTGTCAGTTCCTGTGATTCATTAATAGGCCTAACTTCCCATATCAATCTCCAAAAACATTTTTTTGGGGTCGTACCACCCTTTTTCATTCTCCTCTACGCAGGGTTTCTCTTGACCAAAATTGCCAGAAATCCCCAAATTCACCCAAAACACCATAAAGTTTCCAGATCCTAAAAAAGATATCTAAATACAATTTTTATGTTAGATTAAGGCCGAAACAAAACTCTACAAGTTTCCCAAAGTATCTAGTTGAAACAAACCAAACTACTCTCCTTAGTTTCATGGTTTGGCTACCCATAAGCGTAGTAGTAGGTTTCCACAAAGCGGACTCTGAAACCTAATTTGAACCATATCTAAATGTGTTAAGGGAGAGAAAATTACATGTCTAACATCTCTTTGTTTTCTTCCTACTGAGCACTCTTGTCCTCTACAAAATTTCCCAAAAGAAACCCTTGTTTTACCCAGTCTGAGAAGGCTATGTGTGAACCATTTAAAATTTCAGAATTGCTTAAGTAAAATTATAGAATTAAAGTGTTCAGGTTTGCACACCAGACTTAGGACATTACAGAGAATAAAATTGTCAAGAAGCCAAAGTGAAAAACTGAAGATGAAGATTCGTATGAAGATTTAATGAAGAAAGTTAAGAACAAAGGGAGCACATCCAAGTGTTCTTATTGCAACAAGGGTTTTCATTCAAAGAATAAGTGTTTCAAGAAGAATATGGACATCATGTATCAGCTTCTTGATAAGCACAAGATTGAAGTTCTAGATGAACTAGAAAAGCAAGTTGATTCCTCAGAACAATGTCATACTGCGCAGTTCCAAGGTGGTATAACTTATACTTTGAGTGCCGAATTTCTCTCCTTTCCTCATGTCTCTAATATAGACTTAGTATCAGATATATTAGGATCAGAAATATCAGACCCTTTATTTGATCATCCTTCTCTCAATCTACTAGATTCATCTCCTAAAAATTGTGATTTTTCACTAGATATTGACTTTCCTTTGAGTAGCTCTTCCTCACAAGTTTGTATATCTAATTTAAAATACTGTTTGTAGCTGATATCCATGTAATGAAACATATAATACCACCATCCATACCATCTACCATACCTATGAATAATCCAAAGGCTATACAAATCCCAAGCTCACTAGTTGATTCCTCATAGGTCTCTTATGCAGTGATGTTTATCTGACATGGTTTGAAGTCTTCCTATATTCCAGTGGCTAGTTATCCACATACTTAGTCATGTTTGGACTGATATTAAACATGTTTGGATATATTCTAAACACTTACGGTTCATATCTTATGCACATCCATCATTCATATTTTTTCACCTTAAAGTTTTCCCTAGTTGCTCATAATTTTCCTAGTCTATCCCTATATCCTCATGGAGCCAGTGAAGCCTTTGTCTTTGTTGTTCTGTATGCTAATATTTCTAATATATCAGAGTTTTATTAGACTCATATCATATCTACATATTTGCTACATCATATTGGAATATTGGCACGTGATTCACATCACAATTTTGCTGTTGTTCAGGGAATTGCGTGTGAAATAAATTGTCTTAATTTTTGTACTCTTTCGGAAGGAGTATGCACAGATCTCTTTTACATTTGAGATTGTGTTTGCAGATAATATTTTGACAGTAGAAAGAAGCATTTAGATAAAGTTCCTACTTCATCAGATGATGAGATACAAGGAGTCTCTCCTCTTCCTTCCTGCATGTTTTACACTCCAGTGCATGATCATGGAGTTCATGATTTATTCAACAAGTCTTTGATCTAGAAGCAGTTCACTCAGCTCATTCAAGTGAAGATAGGGATATGTTGAAGACATATTATTTCAAAATTTTGTGCCTTGTCCTTTCTTGAGGGAGGATTTTTCCCATGTGGTTTTTCCTCTTTCCTCACTTTTCTTGACATAATGATTGTTAAATGGTGACCATAGCCTTGTTGTTGGGCTCTACATATATATTTTTTGTCATACCATCATTAGATCATACTTATAGGGGGGTGTTGGAATATATTAAACCCACTCGTAACATAGGATAAAATAATTAATCATTATTTGATTAATTATTCACCCTAGCTTAATTAGTTGGCATCCACTTGCACCTTAAAGTCAAAACATGCCATCTATATCCTATGAATGTTTTATTTCTAATTATGGGTTGATATTGACCACCTCTTGACTATCAATAATTAGTATACAATACTTTACAATAGATTCTTCTTTATTCTTATTTTTTTGCTTTTTCTGCTTTTCTATGGATAAGATAAAAGCTAGTCAACTAGGAAAGTGGCATATTTTGTTTTCGACCCATCCTCCATTAGTTTTTATCCATTTTCTAGGATTAGCATGGTTTTCCATCTCCCTTGACAAATCACTCATGTTTTTTCCAATTTGTGAGGTCCTTAATAGATTTGGGAGGTGCTTTAGCCACATATGGGGGTTTTCTATAGTTTGGTAAGTCATCCTTTTTGAGCTTTATGAGTTGTTTCCATACAACTCAGATTTCCTATGAGGTATGTACTATTTATGTACACTATTATTCATAATTATTCAATAGAATGATACAAACCAATATTCATGTCTTCATTCATGTGATTCAGTCTTTTTTCTTCTCTCTATTTTTCCTGTGGATGCTTATGAGAATTCTTAGTAGCAAGATCTATTTCCTGTGCTTCTTCTTAGCATCATTGCTCATAGCATTGATCTATTATTTATGCACTTCCCTCCACAATAATTCCCATTACCGTAACCACAATTACACCCTCAATTTCCTGCAAAATTACCTATGCAGCCACAACTACAACTTCCTATCAATATGCTAATGAATGCTCCAATGAATGCACATGTAATTATACCTCAATTTCCAAAACAAGTCTGAATCCAAATAATAATATGGTTCAACAAGTTGAAATTTCAACCTTCCCATCTTATAGTATCAACCCTCTTGAGCATAATGACATACAACTTACGTATATGAGGATAATTCACTCAAATAATTCACCAATAATCATTGAATAATAGGAGGACGAACCCCTACCTCCTGCAATAGAGCAACACCTATTAGTGAAAAATTGAGATTAGGGTTCTTATGCATGGACCAATAAAAGGGTGTTGTTGTAGTCTAGTGTGTTGGCATTTTCAATTCCCTGAAGGGTGAACATGCCACCTGAAGCATAGCTAATTCCAACATAAGTTAGGTATTATTTAACTATAACATCGCAATTGAAGTTTTATAATAGAAAACATAACAGTATCATCGATTCCAATATGTCACAACAACACTTAATCACATTCATCATTAATCCCATGACATAAAAAAACATATAAAGACATAACAGAGACAAGCACAACCCAAAAATTTAAGGGCCCTAATAATCTCTTTCCATTATAGTAAATAGATCTGCATTACAATAACTTACATCTTCTCTTTAGGTCTTACATTCATCGCAAAATTACCCATCGTAGGATATAATATCATACAACAGAAGCCAAAAACACAAATACATAAATCTTGTGTGCATATATGTCTAATTTTCTCTTTGTATGGTGTTGATCTTTTGATGCTCATATGCTCTTTGCTTTGTTCTCATTCTCTTCTTCCCTCTCTTCCACTTGTCTCCCACTTCCTTTTATACTCATGGAGCGGTCCAAAACTAGTCCAAAATTTGTTGCAAATGTTACCTCTTTTCTACAAATTATTCTAACTTTCCGCAGTTGATTTCTTTGGTCTTCTCTCTTTCCACCTTTTATGGGCATCTTCAAAAATTAAGGATGCAACAAGCATCAACCACAAAGGTTAAATCACCCTCCCGTCAACTCTATTATGTTACGATCCTTGTGCATCTTATACTGACAATTGTTCACATGTTATGTTGCAATGAAACTATCCATCCTTTAAATGGGAATATTTGTAGAAACAAGATATTGATGACATGACTTAGTGGAGTGGTTCTATAAATGTGTCTTGGAAGTGACTGTTGTTTTCCGAAAAGAAATTTTTTATTGGATGGATCTGGTCATCTATACTTCATAAATGACAAGAAGACATTTGTATTGGCATTTTAAAGTCCCTGTGGGAACCGAGTGGATGGTGGGTCCCTCCTCAACCACAAGGTCTATTATGATAATTGAAAAACAAAACAATCTGAAAACAAACAAAAAAATAAAAAGAAACATCACTTCAATGGAATTGAAATAAATCCTAACTCCTAACTAATTTACTCTTGAGAGAAGTAATAGTCTCTTACAGAGTTACTAATCATAAATGTAGGGATTTAAGCATGCACCATTTACACATCTTGGATGTAGGATGCAACAAAGTTGCACAAGTTTCATAGCTCATAAATCCTTAATTCCGCAACAATGAATGGTCCTAACCAATGCATCTATGCTTGGATGCTTCATAAACTTGTTGTCATACAAGAACACTTTCTCGCCTTTGTTAGATTGTTTATTCTTGATATGGTGATTCTTCCATGATTTATGTCACCCTTTTTAACTATTGCATGATATTTTACCATAAAGAAAGATTCTTCAAGTTCATTAAATTTTCGAGTCATTCTGCAACCTTTTGTCATTTTTGTGGTGTGTGCAATGTAAAGGGTTAAGACTATGAATCCAGTACGAATTACTGCTTCTCTAGCATAGACTAGATGAAATGGGGTTTTCTCGTGAGGTTTCTTAGTAGTAGCTCTACAATTCCAAAGTACAGTTGGAATTCAATCATACCAATCATTCATGTTTGTGCAATAGACTTTAGTTAGTTCAATATCCATGATCTTGTTGAAATCTTCTAGCATTCCATTTTCATGAGGGTGATTAGGACTTCTATTACTAGAAATTCAGTTTTAAATTCATTAATTATATTGTTTAGAAAACGCTTTTCTTAATCACTTGTGAGACTTTTGGGGCACCCAAAAAGAGTGATGATATTTTCATAGATGAATTGTGTACTTGTCTCATCATAAGAGTCTATAAGGTGTGCAACGTCATCCCACTTTCTTAAAATATATATAATGGTATTTTGAATGTTGGATAACATCCACTCCCGAACCCTTTTCGTGAAATATTCCCCATAGATGGGAAATTGTAACGCTACAGTAGATTTACAGCGAATAATATTAATCCCAATCCCATAAAAATGATGAGTATCTTTGATTTTGGTATTGATTTGGTGATGGTCTGTGCTAAAAAAAAAAATACAGATATAACTGCCCCCAAGAAAAATGAATAAATTGGATGAATTGCTCCAAAACCCCCAAGGCTCCTCAATAGCCGAACAAGGCATGCTTCCATTCCAAAGCATTTAAAAGAAACAGTCGACGGAATGAAGGGGAGGAAATAGCTTTATCTTCATGCACCAATTCTTGATGGCCTAATGTCGATGTGTTCGAACTTGATCTATTGTATAAGCTAGAGCTCTTCACTCTCAAAGACCAGGCTCGGATATTGTCCCTATCGTCTCTCATTTAGCTTGTCGGTTGCATTCTTTTGGAGTTAAACCAGAGAAGCATATACTTTTTGGGCCTGTCTCGACCACATGACTTGCTTGGACCATTAAAACAATATATTAAATGTACCATATATATTAAACTTTGATGGTAGATGTTGATGTACCATATATATAGTTTTCCATTAAAAAGTTTAATAATTTTTATATTGTTTTAATGTACCATATATATTAGATGTTGATGTGGGCCTGTCTCGACCACATGACTCGCTTGGACCACTACAAGCATGTCCATGCTGCAAAGGGTGGAGAGCCGATGAGAAAGTATGAGTGCTTTGCACCCGACCAAAGCTTCATCTAGAGCATTCAGAACGGTCTTCTTCGACTCTGCATCTAGAGCACTAGTGGCCTCGTCAAGGAGAAGTAGATGAAGATATTTGAGCATAGCTCCAGCAATGTCTATACGTTGCTTTTTTCTTCATGGCATTATTTCTTCAGCACTATAGACATTTCTATAATAGAGTTTGGGTTAAGCTAGATTCACAAGAATCCATTAAATAAAATAAATATCAATCAAACACACCACAAAAATAGGAACGTTTTTTGACATAAAAATTCTTTTATGGAAAAACCACATCCAAATATATCTTCAATCATCTTTGACCAATTCGCTAACAGTGACCACACTTTGGGATTTTATAATGGATTTGATATCTCAAAATTCTATATGAAAAAATAATATAAAATTTTTCTTTTAGAAAAATGTTATAAAAAAGCACTATTAATATTAAAACATTTAACATCAATTACAATCTATAAAAAATGGAGACACTTGCAATTAATTCTATGTATTGTTTACAACTAGCATAACTATTTAGTTTATAGCAACAACAATAGGTCACAAGTTAAGTTGCACCAAACCTTTTCTATCTATACTTCAGCTACCAGTTATCACATATAAATAAAATAACTAAATCTTAACATTATCCACTATCAATTGTAAAATACTGTAATCTAGGAAGAAGAAAATCTAGGAAGAAAACCTTCCTTGTCCACCGCAAATTGTAGAGTATGTAAACACCTATAAATATTCATATTTAGCTAATAACAAAGAGAACTAAAAACTCTGAAAGAAAACTCTCATGGTCGCCACTCCATTAGGTGTCGCGCGTGAAATCTGCCAAATTTTTGTTAACTGAAGCAACAAATCAAATCAAATATTCTTCGACACCCAGTTGCTACAAAACAATCGAACTGTTAGTTCAAATAATATGCTTCATAAATAAAATATTCTTTGAAACCCAGTTGTTACAAGAAAGGTTCCTTACCCTAATGATAACCTTGACCCCGGGCATGGGTTTAAACAAGACACAGTCGGGCATGTAACGGAGTGGATATTGCATCAACAGCGTATCATCCTGTACGTTGACTACCCCTCCAGAACTCTCCATCTCTAACGGCATAGAACTTGGATTTGAAGTTGGAATTGCAACATCTTGTATCCTGTCCGCCGGATTACTGCAGTAATGTACAGCTGACGAAGATGCAATACCAATATCTGCTGGGGCTGACATGTAAGTCGTCGAGGAAGATGCAATACCTGTATTGGAGGAGATCAATGGAGCTGAAGTAACACCAGAAGTGTCAGCAAGAATTGCAGTGAAAGGGTCAATGAGCGGGGAAACATCTAATCCCTGATCCCTCTGCTCTAGACTCATGAAAGGGGAAAATTCTGATCCTTCATCCTTCTCTGGACTAATGAGCGGACCTAATTGGTGTGCCGCCTTCCATGCTACAGACCTAATGTTCGTGACAGTTACTAAAGAAGAAGAACCTTTAAGCATATTCTTCATTTGAGAAGCATACCGTGGAAAGTGTTGGAAAAATGTAATTACTCGCAGATATGTACTGGACTCTCAGCCGACTCAGTCAGAGTCTGTACAAGTCAAGATCTTGTCTGTCAGTCTAGCAAGAAGGAAGAGTCCACTATTCGGCAATGTAAACCAGTTGAATTTATTTTTGAAGCTAAGTTGTTAGGTAGATAGTTATTACAGTCTTTAATGGTGAGTCAGTCAGCCCATGGAGATGCAATCTTCAGGTTGCCTATAAATAGAAGAAGTAAATTGTAAATCAGTTTACACAGACACAAGAGACAATATACACTGAAGGAACTCATGGTGAAAAAAGAGAATTCAAAGCTCAAGCTTCTGTGCATGTGATTTAGTCGAAGAGCTGAAGCTCTGTAGACCGACAAGTCTAAACCGACAAGTTTGGACCGACCAGTTTGTAATCCACAAGTTTGTAATACTTTGTTATTTCCACATAGTTAAATATATGAAATAGTTTATGGTTGAATGCATGATTATTTGGTCGCACATATTTCCAGATTTACTTCTGTAAATGTATTTTACAATTACTGTTAATTGAAAGATCAAAGAACCCATAAAATTCTCAGCACGTGAAAGTTCTAGGTTTTACGGCACATTGGTGAACTCAAGTCTTCCTACATATTTAGGCATATGTTTTTATAAGTTATTTGGATTTGTAAATGTATCTATTTTACTTCATCTTACTCATAGGTGAAAAGCATTTGTAATTTCTTAAATCTTTAGACTAAGAAACATACTCTGTAGATTTCGACCAAAGTGAAAAGACTTGAGTGGTCGGTTGAGTCAGCCGACTGAAGTGAGCCGACTTGGTCGAAGACAAGAAATGAACTGGTCGAATCGATCGACTTGGTCGAAGCAGCCGACTTGGTCGAAGTGACAAGTGGTCGAGATAAAACCGGTAGGTAGAACCGACAAGTAAGTCGAAGTAATTTTGGTTGAGTGAAAGACTGACTAAAATTTATAAATTTGTCTAGTCGAGAGATAGACAAGTTTAAGTAAAAAGAAAAAGTGGTCAGCATGAAAAGTGAAAATTAAAATTTAATATCGACTAAGCCCTAAACTCAAGTTTAGTTGGCTTGGTTTTGGCTATCTGGTATCAGAGCAAGGTTCATATCAGAGCAAGGTTTATATCAGCCCAAGATTTAGGAAAGAAATCTTGTTTTAAAAGGTGGAAATTAATTTTCTAAGGAAAGTTAATTAAAAATTAAAATGGCTTCCACTTCTGGTTCATTGCAAACTCCAATCTTTACAGGAAAGAATTATGAATATTGATCTTTAACAATGAAAACTTTATTCAGAGGTCAAGATGTCTGGGAGATAGTCCAGTATGGTTATGTAGAACCAGCAGGCATGACAGCTTATAACAATCTCACACAAGCTGAGAAAGATGTCTTGAGAGAACAGAGGAAGAATTAAGATGGAAAAGCTCTATTTTTCATACATCAAGCTATGCATAAGAGCATACTCACAAGAATAGCAACAAAGACTAATGCTAAGGAAGCATGGAATACATTAGAGACTACCTATCAAGGTTTGGATAAGGTAAAGACATCCAAGCTGTAGATTCTGAGAAGAGATTTTGAATCCTTGTCCATGAAAGATTCAAAGAATGTAGACACATTCTACACCAAAGTTGTTGGGTTGATAAACCAACTGAAATCTCATGAATAACCCATAGCAGACCAAAGGGTTGCTGAAAAAATTCTCAGAAGTCTTCCCCCAATATTTGAAAACTTGGTTGTGACCTTAGAGGAACACACAGACATGACGACATTTACCATTGATGAGCTGCAAGCTTCACTCATCAATCATGAACACAGACTCAGCAGATCACAGACATCATTGGAAGGTGCATTTGCAGCACAGTCATCCATAAGCCATGGTAGAGGTAGGGGGATAAACAACTTCAGAGGCAGAGGAAGAAGTTCTTCAAGAGGAGGACGAGGTAGAAGTCCTGCAAATGTCGGTGGTAGAGGAGATAACCAAAGCCCAAGTTAGCCAAGTGGCCAGAGGTTTGATAAATCAAAAATTCAATGTCATTACTATAAGAAGTTTGGTCATTATGCATATAAATGCAGGAAGAAGCAATATGACCAAGGAAGGCAAATCCCAAGTCAATCGACCAACACCAGCACTTCGACAAGTGCAATGTTAATGGCATCGACATCTCCACTTGAATGCAATGCTGTTCAGGAAATTCCACATGACATATGGTACTTAGATTCAAGATGCAGCAACCACATGAGTGGTAATTTGAATATGTTTTCTTGTCTAGACACTTCAGTTAAAACTGATGTTACACTTGGAAACAATGTCCAAGTTACTGTCTTAGGAAAATGCACTGTTGATATTCTAACCAAACAGGGGGAAATTAAGTATATCCCTTATATCTATCATGTCGAAGGTCTGAAACGTAATTTGTTAAGCATTGGATAGTTGTTACAAAAGGGCTACAGAGTATACATGGAAGATGAACACTGTCTAATAAAAAACAAGCGTCCAAGCAACCAGCTGATAGCAAAAGTGCCAATGACAAGCAACCACTTGTTTCCATTGAGGATAGTTCCCGACATAAAAGGGAAGACAAAGACAGGAGGTGCATTCAAGGTAGAAAGTGAAGAAACAGACGAGCTCCTCAACAAGATAGAAAATTGCAGCGCTGATTTGCAAGCTGCATTTCAGACAGAAGTTCAGGATGAATCCTGGTTGTGGTATTTCAGATTTGGACATCTGAATTTTGGTGGGCTGAAGCTATTGCACACAAAGAATATGGTGAAGAGATTACCATTGATCGACAAACCAGAGAGTTTTTGTGAAGGCTTTATTTTTGGCAAGTAGCACAGAGAGACTTTTCCAATCGGAAAGTCCTATAGAGCATGCACACCACTTGAAACTGTGCACTCTGACATCTATGGTTCACTGCAGACATCATCCATTGGTGGCTGCAACCATTTTCTAACTTTTATAGATGATTACTCAAGAAAGACATGGGTATATTTCCTGAAACATAAATCTGATGCATTTGGTTATTTTTAGCAGTTCAAGGAACTCATGGAGAACCAGAGTGGTCACCGCATCAAGATCTTAAAGACCGACAGAGGAGGTGAATATGTTTCAAATGAATTTCTAAATTTTTGCAAGACCCATGGCATACAAAAACATTTCACTGCACGGTACACACGTTAGCAAAACGATATTGTCAAAAGAAAGAATAGAACCATCATGGAGATGGCACGTAGCATGTTGGCAGCCAAGCATTTTCCAAATGAGTATTGGGGTGAAGAAGTCGCAACTGCCATATACATTATGAACCGGTGTCTGAGAAAGAGTGTGAAGAACAAAGTTCCCCAAGAAGCATGGATAGGTATGAATCATAGTGTCTCCCATTTAAAAGTTTTTGGTTGTGTTGCATATGCTCATGTTCTAGATGAGCTGAGAAGGAAGCTAGACAACAAGGGACAAAAATGTATTTTTGTCGGTTATTCAGAAGACACAAAAGCATACAAGCTGTATGATCCCATCAAAAGGAAAGTGATAATCAGTTGGGATGTTCAATTTGTTGAGAATGAATCATGGGATGGAACCGTCGACATAAATGTCAAGATTGTGTCGAACATCGACAATGATGATATGGAAGAGGAAGTGGTTCAAATACCACATGTAAGTCAACCGGTCGCAACACCGTCGACTCCCATGACACCAAGACATGGTTCAGCAAAAGGACCATCGACACAAGTAGCAGCTCAAGCTACATCGACAAGCACACCAAGAGGACAATAGACTCCATCAAACATTCAGTCAAGGTCGACATCAATAGAACCGGTGAAGACAAGAAGTCTGCAAGAGATATATGAAGCTGGTACACCTAATTCATTCTCTCTCTTTGCATTATTTGCACCTATATATGATCCACTAACTTTTGAAGAAGATGTTGAAGAAGAAGTATGGGCACAAGCCATGGATGAAGAAATAGAATGCATTGAGAAGAACCAGGCATGGGAACTGGTCGATGTACCAAAAGACAAAGATGTAATCAGTGTCAAATGGATTTATAAGATAAAGCAAGATGCTGATATGAATGTGCAAAAGCACAAGGAAAGAATGGTAGCAAGAGGGTTCACACAGCAACCTGACATCAACTTCAATGAAACGTTTGCACCTGTTGCACGCATGGTTACAATCAGAATAGTTTTGGCCATTGCTGCACAAAAAAATGGCATGTTCATCAAATGGATGTCAAGTCAGCATTCTCAAATGGCTATCTAGAAGAGGAAGTATATGTGGAACAACCACAAGGGTATGCAGTTCTAGGTCAAGAGCATAAAGTGTACAGACTGAAAAAGGAATTGTATGGTTTGAAGCAAGCTCCTAGAGCTTGGTACAGTTGGATTAATTCCTATCTCATTGAAAATGGATTTCACGGAAGTGAAAGTGAACCAACTTTGTACACCAAAGTCGATGAGCAATGTAGAATGTTAATTGTCTGCCTGTATCTAGATGATTTAATATTTACTGGTGATTATGGCATAGCAGATTTTAAAGTAGTCATGGAAAGTGAATTTGAAATGATTGATCTAGGGCTTATGAAGTTTTTTCTGGGCATTGAAGTTCAACAGTCTGAAAGTGGTATCTTTATATCACAGTCTAAGTATGCAAGTGAAGTTTTAAAAAGGTTTAACATGTCTAATTGCAAGACAACCCCAACACCAGTAATAACAGGTTTAAAATTGAGCAAGGATGATGAAGGATCCACTCTAGATCCTACACTGTTCAAAAGGCTTGTTGGCAGCCTTATGTATTTGATAGCAACAAGACCAGACATTATGTATGGAGTAAGTCTGATCTCAAGGTTCATGGAGTCACCAAAAGACTCACATTGACAAGTAGGTAAAAGAATTCTGAGGTATGTAAGTGGCACAAAAGACCTTGGTATTATGTATTCAACCTTAGAAAATTTTAAACTCATTGGTTACACTGACAGTGTCAATGGAGGTAGCATAGATGACAGGAAAAGCACATCAGGGAACACATTTCATTTTGATACAGGTGTTGTTTCATGGGCTTCAAAGAAATAGCCCATAGTAACTCTATCTTCAGCTAAAGCAGAGTATGTTGCAGCAACAAGTGCTGCATGTCAAGCTGTCTAGATGAGGAGAGTCTTAAAAGACTTGCCACAGAACCATCAAGAACCGACAACAATCTTCTGCAACAACAATTCATCCATAGCATTATCAAATAATCATGTGTTTCACAAGAGAACCAAGCACATCTACACACGGTTCCATTTTATAAGAGAGTTGGTGAACAACAAGGAAATTTGCTTGGAATTTTGTAGGTCTGAAGACCAACTTGCCGACATCTTCACAAAACCATTGTCAAAGGACACATTCCAGTATCTGCATAGTTATCTTGGAATGACAAGTTCTCCACAGTGAACTTTGTCATAAACAGAGCATGTCTAAGCTCTGAAACATTTTGTAAATTTTGTTTTAAAAACCCCATCTATTTATAATTAAGGGGGAGGGTTGGAAAAATGTAATTACTCGCAGATATGTACTAGACTTTCAGCTGACTCAGTCCGAGTTTGTACAAGTCAAGATCTTGTCTGTCAGTTTGAAAAGAAGGAAGAGTCCACGATTTGTCAATGTAAACCAGTCGAATTTATTTGTGAAGCTAAGTTGTTAGGTAGATAGTTATTGCAGTTTTTAATGGTGAGTCAGTCGGCCCATGTAGATGCAATCTTCAAGTTGCCTATAAATAGAAGAATCAAATTGTAAATCAGTTTACACAAACACAAGAGACAATATACACTGAAGGAACTCAGGGTGAGAAAAGAGAATTCGAAGCTCAAGCTTTTGTGCATGTGATTTAGTCGAAGAGCTGAAGCTTTGTAGACCAACAAGTCTGGACCGACCAGTTTGTAATCGACAAGTTTGTAATACTTTTTTAGTTCCAAATAGTTAAATATATGAAATAGTTTGACGTTGAATGCATGATTATTTGGTCACACATATTTCCATATTTACTTCTATAAATGTATTTTACAATTACTGTTAAGTGAAAGATCAAAGAACCCATAAAACTCTCACCGCATGAAAGTTCCAGGTTCTACATCACATTGGTCGAATAAGGTCTTCCTACATATTTGGGCATATGTTTTTATAAGTTATTTAAATTTGTAAATGTGTCTATTTTACTTCATCTTACTCACACGTGAAAAGCATTTGTAATTTCTTAAGTCTTTAGACTAAGAAACATACTTTGTATATTTCGACCAAAGTGAACCGACTTGAGTGGTCGGTTGAGTCAGCCGACTGAAGTGAGCCGACTCGGTTGAAGACAAGATGTGAACCAACTTGGTCGAAGCAACCGACTTGGTCGAAGCAGCCAACTTGGTTGAAGAGAGGAAGTCAGCCGACTTGGTCAAAGTGACAAGTGGTCGAGGTAAAACCGGTTGGTAGAACCAAAAAGTAAGTCGAATTAATTTTAGTTGAGTTGAAGAGCGACTAAAATTTATAAACTTGTCTAGTCAGGAGATAGACAAGTTTCACCGACAAGTAAAAATAAAAAGTGGTCGGCATGAAAAGTGAAAATAAAAATTTAATATCGACTGAGCTCTAAACTCAAGTTTAGTCGGCTTGGTTTTGGCTATCAGAAAGTTCAAATGATGGATCCGTGAATCTCCCTACAAGAATAATGTAGATGCGTCGAATGCAATTGCAGCCATTTTTGGTGTGGGAAAAGTCCCAAGATGAACTCAATTATTCCTTTGCTCACTGCTGCTATTACCAATGCCTGCAACCCACTTGCAACCACTGCGCGACACACCTATGTATTTCTTTGATCCTTCTTCCATATTTTTCACATTACGATCTCCAACACCTGTCTGACTAGCTGGTTGTTGGGCTTATGCACTAACAAGCCTCCTGCCACCATTATCAGACGAGCGGTTTTCCCCTCCTTTATTGCTTCTGGTTCCAAAATAGTAACCTCCATCATTATCACTAAGCGGCATATCTGCACCAGAAATGTTCGAATAGCTGTGCGACATTTCTTGACCAACAATCTTCGAATCACTGTGCTAATTATCTGAGGGAACCAAAAGCATATAACATCTCTGAAATAAAAGAAACTAGCCACCAGGGTATCTGGAAACGAAGTGGAAGCTAACTCGCTTCCCTCTGAAACAAAATGGTTGAGAATAGGGACTTGGACAAAAGGATGGTATGACTTGAGATTGTCTTATATATATATATGGTAGAAATGGATTCAACACCTTAAAAAAATCTTTAAGAAACAAAATTTCGAGAACTTGACAGCTGTAACTTAAATTTATAATTCAAAATCGTGCTACTCCTTCTGTAATAAAGCAATGTGGGAGTTTTCCTATAAACCCAAAGCCCAAAAGAGGGTAGTGGGAGTTTTCTACAACCGCGTTCATACGGAATGGAGATGTCTAATGCCATGGAGATGTCTAAAAATTCAAAACCCAAAAAAAAACCCTTAGGCAACCGAATTTTGAGGACTTGAAAGTTGTAACTTAAATGTGGGAATTTTCGTATAAACTAGTATCCCATTAGAGGGTAGTGGGAGTTTTCTACAACCGCTTTGATACGCAATGGAGATGTCTAAAAATTCCATTCATTCGACAATATTTTTTTCTCGGAATTTGGTATTTATGGAGATGTCTAAAAATTCCACTGATTGGACAATAATTTTTTCTGGCAATTTGGTGTTTTTTATATTGTAAAATTGGAATGTAATTATGTTTTAATTTCAATTTTGATGGTAAAAATCGATTCAACATCCTAAAACAAACCCTTAGGCAACCAAATTTCGAGAAATTGACAGCTGTAACTTAAATGTTGGAGTTTTCCTATAAACTCGGATCCCATTAGAGGGTAGTGGGAGTTTTCTACAACCCCATTCATACGCAATGGAGATGTAAAATTCCACTGATTGGACAGAAACTTTTTCTCGAAATTCGGTGTTTTTTATATTGTAAAATTGGAATGTATTTATGTTTCAATTTCAATTTTGATGGTAGAAATGGATTCAACCCCCTAAAAAACCTCTTACACAACCAAATTTCGAGAAATTCACAGCTTTAACTTAAATAAATTTATAATTCAAAATTCTCAGAGGCCATCCCTAATAAAGCAATATGAGAGTTTTCCTATAGACTCGGATCCCATTAGAGGGTAGTGAGAGTTTTCCTATACAAGTTGTCTAAAGAGGGGAAAAAAACAACTAGATATTACAGATTGTGGGTGTTGGGTCTTTACGTGATTTCATTTCTGAGCTTAAAATCGTCCAACAAACAACAAAAATTACATATTTCATACATTAAAATCACCCGATTCCGAGAAAAAATCATCATGAAAGTAAAAAAGTACCTAGTTATCCTTTTCCCTCATGGGGGTAGTGGCAGTTTTCCTATATGATGGGTAGAAGGTTCCTTTGATTTGCAAAGAACCTATTTATATATTCTAAAAGAAAGGAATAACACATGTTTGACCCAAGGGATTTTTAATTAAATTACACTTAGGTAGTTCAATGAATTAATGGTAAAGTAAATGTGGAGTTTTAAAGAGAAGTGTTTTAGTCTTCTAAAACTTGGTTGAGTTTAAGGGAGGTCAATTCAACATTTTTTTTCGAGGTAAGTTGACCCCGTGATCCACTAAAAAAAATCTTTAGAAGACAAGTGCTTTTTTAGTAGTGATTAACTATTATTTTTAAATTTAAATAATATGATCATTTTAAAATGGGAAAAAAACCCTTAAAGAACAACTTTTTTAGTTAAAATTGGTACTAGTGAAGTTTAATTATAAATTCTAATTGCAATCAAAAGATTTGAGGACAAAGTAGGGAAACTTAGGTTTACAAAGAAAATTTGATCTTGGGTTTACAAAGAAACTTTGATGGTGGAACTTGGAAGAGGGAGCTTGACTTCCTTCTATATAGAAATTTTAACAAGGGGGTATCATGAGAGCCCCATAATCAACTTCCCAATCTAGAGGCAAAAATTGGGTTAGATCGAAATGGAGTTCAGTGATCAACTAAAGGCAAATCACTCATTAAGCATGGAAATGGAGGTTCAAAAAACCCTACCTGAGTAACTGAATCATAGGAAACCATAACTGAGCACAAGCTATCCAAACAAGAAGACAAGAACTGCATTCCCAAATCTGATTCAATTCCGAGGTGTAAAACCACCTCCTCTAAAATCGATGCCCACATTTAATACAAGAAAGATCATTCATAAGATAAATTATTGCCTTTTGGCCATGGAAAGAGATACACATTGTTGGATTCAAACTAGATGGAAAACAAAAGGGAAAGTGGATTTAAAACTTGGATTTGATGGCTTATTCACCAGTATCGTCACCATCCTGAAGGAAAATGATAGAGTCTTTGATAATGTCATGTAGCTTTTAACTTGGTAGGGATATATTTGAGGTTCTAGACTAGTAACTTCAACCTCGAAAAAGGGGATTTCTCAGTTTATTTGATTTGCATCATACTTTACTCCTTTCCATAGGAGTAGTGGGATGAGGAAACCCTCATCAAAATAGAGAACACTTTGGGTGCCTTTATGAAAACCTCAAAATAACCAAGCAAGGGCGTTATACCTCTTATGCATAAATATGTGTTTACATCAACATTTCAAGAGCACTTAGTGACCTTTGATGCAAAAGGAACCAAGGGAGTATTTTCCATCCTTTGGAATCACATAGTCATTATGATGGAAGAATTTTTCTCCACCCCAAAGACAATCTAAGAAAAATTCCTTACCATTTTCAAAGTTGAAATAGGGTTGTTGACAAATTTGTATGGTCCATACACACATAAGGATAAAACCCAATTTATTCAGTCTCTTTAGGGACTGTACACCATTATGACAAACCAACATTGGATATGGGACTAGATTTCAACCTTATTGCATCCTTATTAAAGAAAATGGGTGCATTAAGGAAACTAGACATACATAACAAAGCTTGTAAAAATTCCATACTAACCCTCAACTTAGTGGACATAAAAACAAGCAATTATACCTAGACATGGAATAGAAAAAGAGAAGGGGCACAACGTGTTTCCTCTTATGCAGATTTCTTGTTCATTTACAATAAAAATATCTTCCTTTAAGTTCTAATCATATAAGGATATATTTTACCTCATTCTAGCTCAAACCATTGGCCCATATGCCTCCTTTTGTAGTTGGATGATTGACCTAAGAATAACTCTTTAGATTTGAAAATTTTTGGATGACTCACCTAGATTTTTAAAATAGCATAGCCAATTGGTGGAAGTAGCATATATCACTCATGGATCGGAGATGTAAAGGTTTCAACAAAATAAATAATATCAAGAACAATCTCAAGGTTTCGAACATAGAATATCTTGGTAATGTGATTCAATGCTAAAAGAACATAGAGGGAAAATGGCTTATTTGAAACAAAAAATCATTCTGGAAGTAAGGACAAACAAATTTAATGTGGAAGGATAGGATTTGTAGATCTATCTAAAATTTCAAAATTAGAAGGAAAACACCTTTTGGAAACAAAAATACAGAATACAATGGCTAAAAGAAGGGGAGCAAAATTCTAAATTTTTCCACAACTCAATAATTCAACATCGACACAACAACAAAATAACTTATATTAAAGACAACCATGACACCACTATTACCAAAATGAGGGTATGGAAAAAGAGTTCAATAATTACTATCTCAACTTCCTCTTATAATGCCGGGACAATCAAGAAGAAGCCATTCAGTAGATCACCCATCACATACCAATACTAATGTTCAATTCCAAAAATGATAGCCTCTAACGATAAATCACAATGCATGAGGTTCATACAGTTTCAATGGAGATTACCAAAGGAAAATATCTAGTTCTGAATAGCTTCACCATAAACGTTTCCACTCATGTTGGGAAACCATCAAAATTCAAGTGTAAGAAGTGATTACAAAACCTAGGAGGACATTAAATGTGCTCCCCACACTTTATCTCAAATTTCCTCAATTTAATCCCATAGGAGGACAAATCTAATGATCTAATGATGAGGACAAATCTAATGAGATTGTCTTACATGTGCTTATATATAGAAGCGTTAGGGACACGATTGCTTTTTTTTCCTTATGTTTGGGTAAAAGGTCCATTTTTGCATGAGTGAGCTCTATTGTTTTTTTTCCATGGGTTGTGGGTCAAAGTTCCATTTTTGTATGAGAGAGTTAAACTTTAGACAATTTGTATCTTTTTTGGTAGGCTATGCTAGAACTCGGTAATGGGTAAATGATTGAAATTATAATTTTGGTTGTTGGAATCGTAACTCTGATCGAAGGAATGCCCAAAACTGTAATTTCAACAATTATACAGAATGAAGATGTCTAAAAATTCTACTATTTGGATTGGACAATAATTTTTTCTCAGAATTTGGTGTTTTTTATATTGTAAAATTGGAATGTAATTATGTTTTAATTTCAATTTTGATGCTAGAAATGGATTTGACACCCTAAAAAAAGTCCTTACGAAACCAAATTTCAAGAACTTGACAGCTGTAACTTAAATTTATAATTCAAAATAGTGATAGGCCTTCTTTAATAAAGCAATGTGGGAGTTTTCCTATAGACCCGTAGGCCATTGGAGGGTAGCGGAATTTTCCTACAACCCTGTTCATATGTAATGGAGATGTCTAAAAATTCCCATGATTGGAAAATAATTTTTTCTCTGAATTTGGTGTTTTTTATATTGTAAAATTAGGATGTAATTATGTTTTAATTTCATTTTTGATGGTAGAAATGAATTCAACCCCCTAAAAAACCCCTTACGCAACCAAATTTCAAGAAATCCTAAGAGGACATCCATAGTAAAGCAATATGGGATTTTTCCTATAGGCTCAGAGCCCATTAGAGGGTAGTGAGAGTTTGCCTATACAAGTTGTCTAAAGAGGGGGGACATTTTGACCTTTGTTTCCCGCGAATCTTCACGGAATTTTCAACAACGTTCAAAATCATGACTATATCTTATGGAGTGTGGGTGTTGGGGGTTTAAGTGCTTTCATTTCTGAGCTTAAAATCGTCCAACAAACAACAAAAACATACATATTTTATAGATTAAAATCACTAGATTTCGGGACAAAATCACCATAAAAGTAAAAGTCCCCTAGTTATCTTTTTCCCATACGGGAGTCATGGGATGGTGGTACTTTTCCTATATTATGGGTAGAAGGTTTCTTTGATTTCCAAAGAACCTATTTATATCTAGTGAAAAAAAGGAATAACACATGTTTGACCCCAGGGATTTTAAAATAAATTACACTTAGGTAGTTCAATGAATTAATGGTTAAGACAATGTGGAGTTTTAAAGACAAGTGTTTTAGTCTTCTAAAAAAGGTTGAGTTTAAGGAAAGTCAATTCAATATTTTTTTTAGAGGTATATTTTTTGAAGTTTAACTGATAGGATCAATTTAAAACGAGAAAAAAATCCTTAGAAGCCAAGTGCTTTTTAGTTAAAATTCATTTAACCCAATGTTCCATTATTATTTTTTAATTTAAATAATATGATCGTTTTAAAATGGGAGAAAACCCCTTAAAGAACAACTTTTTTAGTTTAAATGCATACTAGTGAAGTTGAATTATAACTTCTAATTCCAATAAAAAGATTTGAATTAAATACTCACAAGAGTGGTTGAGTTAGGGACAAAGTAGGGAAACTTGGGTTTACAAAGAAACTTCGATGGTGGCATTGGGAGGAGGGAGCTTTACTTCCTCCTATATGGAAATTTTAACAAGGGGGGATCGTGAGAGCCCCATAATCAACTTCCCAAACTAGAGGCAAGAATTGGGTTAGATCAAAATGGAGTCGAGGGATCAACTAAAGGGAAATCACTCGTTCAGCATGGAAATGGAGGTTCAAAAAACTCTACCTGAGTAACTAAATCATAGGAAACCATAACTAAGCATAAGCTATCCAAAGAAGAAGACAAGAATTGCATTCCCAAATCTCATTCAATTCCCAAGTGTGAATCACCTTCTCTAAAATCAATGCCTACATTCAATACATGCAAGATCTTGTAGTCATAAGAATTTTTTTTTCCATTTGGACATGGAAAGAGATACACATTGTTGGATTCTAACTAGATGGAAAAAAAAAGTGAAAATTGATTTAAAACTCAAATCCAATGGCTTATTCACTAGTATTATCACCATCTTGAGGGAAAATGATAGAGTCTTTGACAATGGCCTGTAGCTTTTAACTTTGTAGGGATATATTTGAGACTCTGGACTAGTAACTTCAACCCTGAGAAAGAGGATTTCTCAGTTTATTTGATTGGCATCATACTTTACTCCTTTCCATAGGAGAAATGGGATGAGTAAACCCTCCTCAAAATAGGGAACATCTTGGTTTCCTTTATAAAAACCTCAAAATAACCAAGAAAGGGTGTTACACCTCTTATGCATAAATATGTGTTTACATGAACATTTCAAGAGAACTTCTAGACTCTACATGCTTGAGCTACACATAATCTAAATGGATTTAGTCATTGGAGTATGAGCATGTCTCATTTCATTATCATAAATTCCACCATCCTGAGTAGGAGTTCCCCCTCAACTCACAAATCCCTTCCAACAAACTTGTAATCAAATAGGATCTTGAAGGATACATCCTTGTAAAAAATATCAAAAATAAGGGGGGAAAATCACCTCATATATAATCAGTAAATGAAATTTTGACTACAAAGAAATTTCAAGCATTGAATGAAGTCAAATACCATGGGGATATGACTGAAAAAGAGGGAGATATCCCATAATAACCTCATCAACACACACATGATCAAGCAATGGATGATTCATAGAAAACCATAAAAAGAAAAAGGGAGGAAACAACCTCACCAAATTGAACTTTTGAAAATGAGGATAATATAATGGGGGAGACCAAGGCCATGGATCGAGAGGAAGTGGACATAAGAGATTTCCATATCCAAACTAGCATGGATTCTTAGGAAATATAGGACGCAAAATATATCCCAAAAAATAAAATTCAACTACTTAAGGATTCCCTACATCACTCCAAAGAGAAGGCATGATACCAAGAAATATTAGGTTACTTCATCCTAAGGAGTCAAAACTAGTAATAACAAAAGAACAATCTAAGCCTTTCCAAAATGAAAGAAAAATAAAAATAAAAACATATATGCAAATATTGAAATAATTAGGCAAGAAATTGCTCGACACTATATCGTATGTTTCAATGGAATACAAGTTCTTCTATCGCCACTCTATAATTAGCAATAAAGCTCGTCTCATGGAACATCATGGTATGACATTGAATGTAAACAAACAAATCTATGGAACATGATCAATTCTAAAAATTCTATAGTCATGATGTGATAGGAAACAAAATGTAGTGTGGGGATGTTTGTCAAAATTGCAGATTATTGTTGGAAAGGGTGTAAAGTAAATTAGTGACCTTTGATGCAAAAGGAACCAATGGAGGATTTTTCATCCTTTGGAATCACGTAGTCATTATGATGGAATAATTTTTCTCCACCCCAAAGACAATCTAAGAAAAATTCCATACCATTTTCATAGTTGAAGTGGGGTTGTTGAAAAATTTGTATGGTCCATACACACCTAAGGATAAAACTCAATTTATTCAGTCTCTTAAGGGCTTATACACCATTACAAAAAACCAACATTGAATATGGGACTTGATTTCAACCTTATTGCATCCTTATTAAAGAAAATGGGTGGATTAGGGAAACTATACATACACAACAAAGCTTGTAAAAATTCTATTCTAACCCTCAACTTAGTGGACATAAAAACAAGCAATTATACCTAGACATGGAATAGAAAAAGAGGAGGGGTGCAATGTGTTTCCTCTCAGCTATATTTCTTATTAATTTATAGGAACAATATCTTCCTTTAAGTTCTAATCATATAATGATATATCCTCCCTCGTTCTAACTCAAACCATTTCCCCATATGCCTCCTTTCGCAGTTGGATGATTGACCCAAGAATCGACTCTTTAGATTTGAAATTTTTTGGATGACTCGCTTAGATTTTTAAAATAGAATAGCCAATTGGTCGAAATAGAATATATCACTCATGGATCGGAGATGTAAAGGTTTCAACAAGAAATAAATAATCTTAAGAACAAGCTCAAGGTTTCGAACATACAATATATTGGTAATGTGATTCAATGCTAAAAGGACATAGAGGGAAAATGGCTTATTTGAAACAAAAAATCATTCTGGAAGTAAGGACAAATAGATTTAATGCGGAAGGGTAGGCTTTTTAGATCTATCTGAACATTCAAAATTAGAAGGAAAAAACCTTTTGGAAACAAAAATACAAAATACAATGGCTAAAAGAACGAGAGCAAAATTCTAAATTTTTCTACAACTCAATAATTCAACATTGACAAAACAACAAAATAAATTCTATAAAAGATAACCATGACACCACTATCACCAAAATGAGGGTATGGAAAAAGATCTCAATAATTACTATCTCAACTTCCTCAGATAATGTCAACACAATCTAGATGAATCCATTTAGTAGATCACCCATCACATCCCAATACTAATGTTCAATTCCAAAAACGATAGCCTCTAATGATAAATCACAATGCATTAGGTTGATATAGTTTCAATGGAGAGATTACCATAGGAAAATATCTAGTTCTGAATAGCTTCACCATAAATGTTTTCCACTCATGTTGGGAAACCATCAAAATTGAAGTGTGGGAAGTGATTACAGAACCTAGGAGGACATTAAATGTGCTCCGTACACTTTCACTCAAATTTTCTCTATTTAATCCCATAGGAGGAAAAATCTAGTGATCTAGTTAATTTTTATCCCATCTCTGATGGAGGACCATAAGCTAAATAGTGGAGGCAAAGAACTTTGATAAGACAAAGAAATATTTTCTAGAAGAGAGTTAGGTCTCTTCTTTGTAATTTTTTTTTTCAATTAGAATAGGAGTCAAATGGAATAAAAGAAGGCCTAATCCTTCATTTATAACAAAAATAAGATAAGGATAGATGTAGTTGAGTTTTCCAGAATCATACGAACAAAAAAAGATGAGTCATGATTTCGTTAGGTTTTCAATCCTATTTTCATGGATCTTAAAAATTGATTTTTAGTTATGTAATAAAGCACTAGTCGTGGGCAAAGAGGATGGAGCTTGGAATCTTGAGAGTGAGAGAGGGTTTGGATAGTTTTGTGAGGAGGTCAATAGGAAAAAAGGATCAGAACAGAAGTTTCCCAAAACAGACAGAGATCAAAAGACAATGACACTTTTGTCTCTATAAATCGAAGTTGTAGACTATAGTTCAAGCTAAGAAGGTCTATTTGAACTGAAGTGGATTTTTTTTGCGTTCATTGAATTTCAATTCTTTGTGTATTAGTTTAAATCTTGAAATCGATTAAGAGAATGTGTTATTCATTTACATTGTGAGAATGCATTGGATTTTAATTGGAATTTTGTGTAGTTCATGAGAATTTGATAGTAATTGGCAATGATTATCGAATTCCATTGAGAAAATGCAGGAATTTGTAGAGGAAAGAAAAACGTGGATTTTTGGTGGAGATTATGGAAGTCGGGAAGAAGTCTGGAACCTCAGAATTTTAAATTGTTTACTATGTGAGACTGTGTCTAATTAAGTGTAAGAAAATCATGTTAAGCCACCAAAAATTACACGCTGCCATATCTTGGAGCCAACGGCGTAGATATTTGTGAATCAAATTGAAATTATCTCTGGGATCGACAATTCAACTTCATGACAGAAAGCTCACAAAAGAATACACCAGATTCCCTTATTAGCATCTATCTTCAGCTTCGTTTTCTCATTTTTTTTGTTTTGAATGAAGGGGCAAGGGCATTATACATTCGCAGCGATAGAAGCGCAAAGCATGGCTATGACAATGACAATTAGATGGAGATTGAAGGACCTATAAATTCCAGTTTCCACTTCACCCTGCATCAAGTGGTATCAAAGCTGAAGGAACAAGGAGTTTCTTTGCTATGTAACAAGGAATTGTTTTCATCTTTTCCGAGATCAAAGAAGCAACAGGAATAAATTTGAACAGTAATAATTTGAGAGCCAAATTATTACCTTAGAAATGGATTTCAGAGTAAGACGTGAAAGAGGAGGTCGAGGAGGCAGACCTATAGCCAATGCAGAAGTAATGGAGGAGTTAAGATTTCTGTGAGAAGAAATGGCAGCCACGAGAGAAGCTGGAAGAAGAGATCCTGAAGCAGGTGATGTTAGTGAAGTTGAACCAGAGAGTGAAGTAGAAGCAGAAGAAAGGATAGAAGAAGACATTGGAATGAAGATATTGAAGGCAGTCATTGGGGCTAGTTCGAAACCAAGAATAGAGATAGTTGCATATGATGGGGGATTAAATCCTGAGGAATTAGTTGACTAGATAAATTACATGGCCAAGCATTTTGATTTTGCTGAAACACCTAACGATAAGAAAGTGAATTTTGCAGTGACTAGGCTCAAAGAGCATGCTTTGCTTTGGTGGGATGGTGTACAAACATAAAGAATAATACTACACAAGCAACCAATCAGGAATTGGAGCATAATTATTGCTAAACTAAGGGATAAATTTCTGCCCAAAGACTATGAGTTAGCCTTGTATAGACAAATACAAAACTTGAGATAAAGAATGCTTAGTGTCAGAGAGTATACCAAAGAGTTATACAGAATAAACATTAGAGCTAGATATACAGAAGACACTTCTCAGAAGATAGCCAGATACATGAATCATCTCAAATTTGACATTCAAGATGAGATGAGTTTATTTTCACCTAAGTCAGTTGAAGAAGCATACCAATGTGCTTTAAAAGTGGAAGAGAAGCTGAATAGGAGAAATAACTCAGTAAGAGGAAGAGTTCAGACTTACAGAAGTAAGGGACCACAAATTGGAAGAGGAAAATCTTCAGTTCAGAAGGAAGAAACTGAATCATCAAGACAACTAGAACAACCTTAGAGAGGAAGAGACTTCAGGAGGAGAAGATATTTCCAAAGAGGCTGAGGAAGAGGCAGGAATTACGAGGTTAGATGTTATACCTATGGAAACACATGACATATGTCTTGGGATTGTCCAGAAGGGGCTGCAAGACAAGGAAATATTCAAGTTGCACAAGATGAAACTGAATAGAGAGTGCCTGAGAATCATGTTGAGATTCTGGAAGCAAGAGAAGCCTTGTTGATGAGGAGGACTTTGCTGAAGCCAAGAAAAGAGGTACATGAACTTGAACAGAGAAAAAGCTTGTTTAAAACAATGTGCAAATCACAAGGTAAGTGCTGCAAATTAATTGTTGATAATGGTAGTACCGATGATTTAGTTTGTGTAGAGATGGTTGAAAAGTTAGGATTGCAGAGAGAAAAATATCCTACACCATACAGAGTTTCTTGGTTGTAGAAGGGACACCAAGTATTGGTTAATGAGCAGTGCAGAGTTAATTTCCAGATTGGGAATTACAAGGATCAAGTCATATGTGATGTGATACCAATGGATGTGTGTCATGTACTATTGGGTAGGCTATGGCAATATGATAGGAGTGTGATGTATAATGGCAGGGGAATACTTTTGTCCTAGCGAAAGAAGGAAAAAGACATACTCTTGTTCCTCTAAAGGAAGAGAAGACAGAGGATCGAACCAGCTTGAAGGTATTGCTGGTAAAGGAGAAAGAATTTCTGGAACAGTTACAAGAGGAAGAGGTAAGTTTTGCTATTGTTGGTAAACCTAGGACTGTTATAACCAACACTAGAATAGATGAATTACCTGTTGAAATTCAGAAATTATTAGATGAGTATGTAGACATAGTTGTAGATGATTTGCGAAATGAATTACCACCTGTAAGAAGTATCAGTCCTCACATAGATTTGATTGCT
This sequence comes from Pseudotsuga menziesii, assembly GCA_001517045.1. Lineage (NCBI taxonomy): Eukaryota > Viridiplantae > Streptophyta > Pinopsida > Pinales > Pinaceae > Pseudotsuga > Pseudotsuga menziesii. The sequence goes on along the minus strand of LPNX010733721.1, from coordinate 603,750 downwards.
AGAGCTAGCTTTCCAAACAAAGCAGCTTACAGAATGACTCCAGTAGAGAATGCAGAGATCAACAGATAAGTACAAGAACTATTGGATAAAGGATTGGTCAGAGAGACTTTAAGTCCTTGTCTTGTACCTACAGTGTTGAGTCCAAAGAGAGGAGGAGAATCAATGGATTGCTTGAGTGGTTCAAACTATTTGTAATTTCACAAGGACTAAAGATGGACCCCGAGAAACTAAAAGCAATTATAGATTGGCCATCTCCAAGGAATATATTTGAGGTAAGAAGCTTTCATGGGTTGGAAATTTCTTACAGAAAGTTCATTAGGAATTTTAGTGGAATATGTGCTCCAATCTTGGACACAGTGAAGAAAGAAAAACATCCATTGTTATAGAGATTTTCACCCCACTAGGTGAATCACACATGTATGGCCTTCCCCTGTCCCGCTGCAGACTCTTTAGACCCAATGGACCACA
>LPNX010733721.1:536629-602667 GCA_001517045.1 Pseudotsuga menziesii | reverse complement strand
TTGAGGACGTGCTATAACAATTCAAGCTGAAGATTGGAAAGCTCAACGGGGATCTACTTCAACCGTCCGGAATAAGGTACGAGGTTCGATCCTTTAGTGATTAGATTGTTTATTTCTATTGCATATTGGAGAAGATTGATTTCTGGAGTCTAGCTATCTGTTGTGGTACCCCAAGCCATAGGAATTTCTCTCCGTAACATCCATTCAAATGGACTATTGCAACAGAGAAAGGTTTTAAATTATTGAAAGAGAATATCACTGAGAAGCTTGTTTTAGCGCTCCCATATTTCATAAAAATATTTTCTGTTAGGTGTGATGCTAGTGGATATGCCATTGGAGGAGTGTTGAGTCAAGATGACAAACCAATTGCTTATTTTAGTGAGAAATTGAATGAAGCAAAATAGAAATAATCCACCTATGATAAAGAATTCTATGCAGTAATCCAAGCTATGAAAAAGTGGAGGCATTACCTTATGCCAAGGGAATTTATTCTATATTCTGACAATCATGCTTTGCAATTTATAACTAAGCAAGAAAAGTTAAATCAGAAACATAATAAATGGGTTGAATTTATGCAGAATTTTACTTTTGTTTTAAAGCATATAAGTGGAAGTTCTAATAAAGTTGCAGATGCCTTGAGCAAAAGATGATTAGTTTTGCAAGAAGTCCAAGTGAATTTTCTTGGATTAGAACATTTGAAGGACATGTATGAAGAAGATGCTGATTTCAAAGAAGCATATGAAGCTGGTTAGAACCAAGTATTCAGAGATAGAAGCCCACGGATAGACTTCATGATACAGGAAGGACTACTATTCAAGGGAAACAAGTTTTGCATTCCTAAATGTTCAATGAGGGAGAATTTATTGAAGGAAAAGCATAGTAGATGACTTGTTGGTCATTTTGGAAATGACAAAACCTATGCCCAATTAAGTCATTTTTACTATTGGCCAAGAATGAGAGCAGATGTATAGAATTTTGTTGGGAAATGTCAAATCTGTCAGCATGGAAACTGGAGGAAACAGAATACTAGATTGTATTAGCCATTACCTATTCCAAAGAAGCCTTTGGATGATGTAAGTATGGATTTTGTTCTAGGATTGCCAAGAACACAAAGAGGTAATGTATCTATATTTGTTGTGGTTGATAGATTTTCAAATATTGCACACTTTATTCCTTGCACAAAAACTAGTGATTCCACTCTCATTGCAAATCTGTTTTTCAAAGAGATATTAAGACTTCATGGTCTTCCTATGAGTATAGTCTCTGATAAAGATACTAAATTTGTTGGACATTTCTGGAGGACTTTATGGAAGAAGTTGGGAACATACCTTAATTTTAGCTCAGCTTACCATCCTCAAATAGATGGACAAACTAAAGTTACAAATAGAAGTTTGGGTAATATTTTGAGAATTTTCGTTAGTGAACATCCTAATCAATGGGATCTAGCTTTACCACAGGCTGAGTTTGCATACAATGACTCACCTAATAGAAGTACAGGCCTGAGTCCTTTTCAGATTGTTTATGGGATAAATCCAAGATAAGTGTTTGATCTCAGAGACTTGGGAATGATGTAGAAAAGGAGTGCATATGTAGAGGATTTTGCTGCAGAAATGCAATTGTTGCATGAACAAGATAAATAATTATTACAACAGAATAATCTAAAAAATATACAGTGGACAGACTTGAAGAGGAGAGAAGTAAAATTTGAATAAGGTGACTTGGTATTGGCATACCTGAAGAAAGAATGGTTCCCTAGGGTCACCTATAATAAATTAAAGCTTAAGAAGATAGGACCTTGTCGAATCTTGAAGAAGTTTTCAGCCAATGCTTATGAAATTGAACTTCCAAGTGATATGGGCATATCACGTATTTTCAATGTTGTAGATTTGTATCCTTATCAAGAGGTTGAAACTTCATCAACCAATGAATTGGATATGGGATAGAAAGTGGAATGGAAGAAATAGATCCCTATTGTACCAAAGTTTTAAATGGAGAAAATCTTGGACACTAGAGTGCTGAAGAAAAATAGAGGACAGGAATACTATGAGTACCAAATCAAGTGCAAGAATCAACCACTTAAAGATGCTACCTGGGTGACTGTTGCGCTCATACATAAAAGTGGTAGAACCATGGAAGAACTCATGAATAGGAGTTCATGAATTTTTTCCTCACCTAAGGAGTCTGATGCAGGAGCATATGCTAAATAGTGGAGACAAAGAACTTTGATAAGACAAAGAAAGATTTTCTAGAAGAGAGTTAGGTCTCTTCTTTGTAATTTTTGTTTTTTGATTAGAATAAAAGTCAAATGGAATAAAAGAAGGCTTGATCCTTCATTTGTAACATAAATAAGATAATGATAGATGTAGTTGAGTTTTCCAGAATCATAGGAACAAAAAAAATGGAGTCATGATTTCGTTAGGTTTTCAATCCTGTTTTCATCGATCTTAAAAATTGATTTTTAGTTATGTAATAAACTACTAGTCATGGACAAATAGGATGGAGCTTGGAATATTGAGTGCGAGAGAGGGCTTGGATAGTTTTTGGAGGAGGTTGATAGGAAAAAAGGCTTGGAACAAAAGTTTCCCAAAATAGACAGAGATCAAAAGACGGTGGCACTTTTCTCTCTGTAAATCACAGTTGTAGACTATAGTTCAAGCTCGGAAGGTCTATTTGAACTGAAGTGGATTTTTTTTGTGTTCATTTAATTTGAATCCTCTATGTATTAGTTTAAATCTTGAAATCAATTAAAAGAATGTGCTATTCATTTACATTGTGAGAATCCATTGGATTTTAATTGGAATTTTGTGTAGTTCATGAGAATTTGATAGTAATTGGTAGGGATTATCGAATTCCGTTGAGAAATTGCAGGAATTTGCATAGGAGAGAAAAACATGGGTTTCTTGCAGGGATTATGGAAGTCGGGAAGATGTTTGGAACCCTGGCATTTTAAATTGTTTACTATGTGAGACTGTGTCTAATTAAGTGTAAGAAAATCGTGTTAAGCCACCAGAAATTACATGTTTCCATATCTTGGATCCAATGGTGTAGATCTTTGTGAATTAGATTGAAATTATCTATGGGATTGATAGTTCAACTTCATGATGAAAGGCTCACAAAAGCATACACTAGATTCCCTTATTAGCATTTATCTTCAGCTTCATTTTCTCATTTTTTTTGTTTTGAATGAAGGGGAAAGGGCATTATACATTTGCAGCTGTAGAAGTGCAAAGTGTGGCTATGGCAATGGAAATTAGCTGGAGATTAAAGGACCTGTAAATTCCAGTTTCCACTTCACCCTGCATCAATCTCCCTCTATAATGTGATATACAACATTATCACTAAGGTTATTGTGAACATTCCTAAACATTTTCTTCCTACTTTTGAAGAAAATTCATGATATGTTGAATTCCATGAAATCTTGGAAGAAATTATCACAACATGTGAAATCATAAACTCTTTAAAGACCTCCAAGGAACATGGTAAAAACATAAAACCGTATCTATAAAGAATTTTTTAAGCTATGTTAGGGATACAACACACAAATCAATCTAGCATACAACTTCCTGGTCAGTAGATATACTAGATTATGTCACTCATCTCCTCAATGTTCTTCTCCAGTTTAATTAATGACTCTCCTTTCTCTACTTCCACTCCCTCCAAAGTAATCAAACAAGCGGACCCTCTTTCCCCTTTCATGCTTATTCTTATTGTAGAAGGTCTAGGTATATTTATAAAAGTGGTAGTCTCAAAGGGTAAGTTCCAAGGCTTCTATTTCCATTGTTATTAATTAGTCTCCTCCCATTTGTAGTTTATATATGATATAATTTTAATGTGAGCCCCCTCACTCAGGGAAGCCTAGATATCTTTAGAAATTGTAAACACTTTCATAAATCAAATCAAATTAGAGTCTCAGATTTTGTTTTTTAATGTTCCTCTTAATGCTCAACTCAACCCCTACAAGATCCTCATTTTCCAAATTACTTCCCTTCAATCCAAATAATTAGGAGATACACTCATTAATAATTCTCACAACAATATATTCTGGGAGGAGCTTCTCACCAATATGGAATGAAAATTGAACAATTAGACATTTGAGTCTCTAAATCTACTATGAAGAATGATTCTTGTTAAACATACATTACAATCTATGCCTTTATAGTTGATTTCAATTTTAGTAGCTCCAAAAAGCACCATTGAGGCCATTCACAATATAAAAAAGGACCTTCCTACAGGGTGTATATTCATTGAAATGGAAATGGACCAATGAAACATAGGTTCATTGATGTAAACCCAAGATATAAGTAGGCCTTGGATTTAGAGACCCTAAGATTAAAAAATGAAACAATGGGGGAAAAAATCTAGCTGTGTTGGATTAAAAACAAGGAAACTCCTTGGAGTAATATATGGAAAAGAAAGTACGCTCCAACCTCAAATGTCTAGAATCTAATCAAACTAAATTGTGAAAGGAGTGGAACCCTAGACTCTCTTATGGACCACAACTTGGAAAAATAGGGAATTAATTCAACACCATTTCTTTTCAAAAGTTAGAGATAGTTCTTCAACACGTTTCTTGGAGGAAATTTGATAGAAATAAAAAAAAAATAGATAGCAAACTGAAAACTATACCCTTAAGGAACATTATGTAGAAAAAACATAGAATCCATTTCAATCAATACTTGGAATTACATAACCATAACTTAAAATTTTTGTTCTGGACTGCCAAAACTAAAGAATTGGCCCAATCTTCCTAAACATTTCAATGTGATTTGAACTAGGAAGCATTCTAGGACAATATTAAATGAATAATTATAGTCAAGGAAGGCCCTGTTACACTTAGGCATGGACACAAGGAAGTTGAAAAATTATTCATCAAAGAATCATATTTCATCAAGACTACTACCAATACTAGCATCAAGGAAAGAGTATGGGTATCGATATGGAGGCATAATTTCCAGCCAAATATTTCAACTTTCTTAATTATAATGTCCAAATAAAACATCCTGACATGTGAAGAAATAATAATTCAAGGATTCGAAGGGCCATTAAAATGTTATTTATGTTAACATAACATGGATACCCAAGATTAAATTCTCAACACATTTCTTTGCACATAAAATCCATGGGAGAAAGGAGCCTCCATCTTTAACCAAACATATAGAAGCATTCATGGTATAAGGGATACTATTGAGAATTGGAGAGCAAATTCCTTTAGAACCATTTTCTGAATTGAACCTAGAAACTATTTCCAAGATTTATTCTGTAGAAAGTTTCAAAGAAGTGGAATCATAGAATATTTAAAGAACTATGACTCAACACTAAAAAGGGTGTCCATGAAACCATTCAATCAACATAATGGTCTATAGAGACAGGAAAAATGATGATAAAGAAAGACCCATTATGTAATCTTGGTTGATGGAATCACTTAGCCCCCTCTACATCCTTTCTTACAAATTACATATGATATCAATTCCATCCATATGGAATCCCCCCATAATCAACTTCACTAATCTTAACCTCAATGGAGCCTCTAAAGGAAATCCAATGCTTCCAAAATATGGAGGTATTTTTAGAAATGTAAAGGGAGATAATCATCAACTCTATGTTGGTTCACTAGGATGGTATATAAATAATGCAACTAAGCTTCATGTTGTTTATTGGGGCATCTATATTTCCATCCAACAACATTACATAACTAATTGTTGAGGGTGACTCTCATATCATCATTAGCATGCTCTTGAAGATTCAAAATAGTTCTCCTATAAGTAATATAGATACTAACTAAAGAAGTGAAGAAAAACTAGAAGGAATAGTGGATATTCTTTCCAAACATATTGTAATCAATTCTCTTCATGTATGATGGTTAGTGAACATACTTGTGGAAATAATTGCAAAAACAAGAGTAGATTGTGACCATGAAGACATTTACCCTCCATGGAAGCAGCTTGCTTCCACAACTTTGGTAAAATATTTCCTAAGAATATCCATGGAATACCAAAACTCCCATATTTGGGTTCTCATGCAAGAGGGAATAATAGATATTTTTGTTGAACCTTGGTATTGTCATTAATGTCATACAAAAAACATGTGGATTTCAAACAAAAAAAATGAAACATGGTGATGTCTAATAAGAAGCAAGAAGACGTATAGATATTGTTGAAATTTGGTGTTGGAATTGATGATGTCAAGTAAGAAGTCTAGGAAGCTAGTTTAAAGAAATATAATATATGTATGCAAGTATCAATAGTGTGAAAGACCCATCAAGTGATAGAAATCTATATAGAGAAACAGCATGCAAGTTTTTGATGTTCAAAAATCCCACCTAGACAAGGAAATCACATTCACAAATACCACCAAGTCATGGGACTCAAGTGTACAAAACCCCATGAGGATAAATTATCAAAATATGTACACCGACGAAAGATCAAATCAGGTGTTTAGTTTGACGAATAAGTAGGGAAGAAGGGGAGTCACCAACTCAAAGGAACCCTAACTTGTGGACACGTTGTTTGAGCAAGATTAGTATAAATAAGAAAGAGATGGAAATGTTGAAGTAATATTGAAGAAGCACAATATGTGATATTTTTATTTGGAAAGGTTTGAATTATTGGGGTATCAATTAATCATTGATAAAAAACAATTCTACGTAGTAGACAACTGAAGCATAAAAGCAATGAAGTAGATTGATAGACAATGAGTAAAATAGAAGGGTTTAAAACACCAAGATGTGCAAAGGATATATGTAATAAAATCAGTTTAAATCTAAATCTTATATTGTCAAGTAATAGTTCATAAATAATTGATATAGAATATCATGAAAGTGGTAGTTTTAGATTGCATACAAGGAGGTCAGAAATTGCAGATCTTAGATATTGAAGACCAAAGAAAGTGCAGATCACAGAGGGTGTAGGGAATCATAATGGATGATATTTCATATTGTAGAAAGAATGGATTGGATATCACAGAAGTCATAGTTTTATAATACCATATAATTATTTTAGGGTGGTAGGAAGGGGAAAGTACATGAAGTTGAATATTCCTTCCAGTTGGTGCTAGAGAATGCAAGGATATGGAGTTTGAGCTTCCTTTTAATCGGTGCTGAAGAAAATGGGTGGAAGGATGGGGAAAGTATAGGAGATAGCAATCTCCTTTTAGGTTGGTGCCTAGACACAACAAGTTGGATCTCGTGCAAAATGATTGGTGTCCTCTCAGGTCGGTTCCCGAAGCCCACAAGTTGGTTCTTGTGTAGAGGATTGGTGTCCTAATCAGATTGGTGTCTAAGTGAGTTGGTACTCATATCTTGGAGATTGGTGTAGACCTCCCATATTTTGATTGAATAAAATTCTTTATATATATATATATATATATATATATATATATAAAATGTTACTTTATATATTCTTTGTACACTAGTGTCTTTTATTGTTTTGAGTGAAATAGAAATTGACGCATAATTTGTTAAGTAAAAAATTGTATAAATTGTGCTTGATACTTATTAACCCCTCCCCCCCTTCTCTGTATCAACAAGAATTATAACAATTATTGTCAGAGTGAGGTTTCTTTAGGAACAATCTAACCGATGGATGATAAATCTTTCGTAGATATGGATAAAAAAACATAACACAATCACAAATAACTTCAACAGATCAGGAAGAAGTTCTTCAAACAAAAAAAGGTATGTATTCCAAGAGGACAATAGTTCACCTGATTAAAATCAAAATCCAAAATAATTGGCTTTTATGGAAATTGAAGAAGTCCTAAAAATTGAAGACTTGAAAGATGAAGAGATGGCTCAAGTAAATTCCGAAGGAGAGATATCGGTTGCTTGGAAAAACTAAAGAAATCAAGGAAGAAGAATAATCATCTACATAAATAACTATCAAAATGTGAGGAGAAATTAAAGGAGATAAGAAAACTAGAGTTGGACATAGCAAAACAGCTGAAGAAAAAGGAGGAAAAATATGAGAAGTTAAAGGCTAAAGTTACTTCCTTTAAAAGGGAATTGAAAAAATTCAGTATCTAGTTGAGTTTTCAACATAAGTTCATCAAAAAGTGCCACTAAATCTCTACTTGAAATTATAAAAAATAAAAGACAACCATCTAAGAAGACATGATTGGTCTATAACTCACCAATTTGGACCTATGATGTAGGAACACAAAGTTTTGTTGATGTACTCAAAGCCTCTATTCCAAGAAAATATCATAATTTCAGAGAAAAGAAGTAATCCCATATGAAAACTAGTACTGTACAATATACAAAAACTCACTAAACAAGGTATCAAACTCTTTTCTTAGGAAATTGTTGTTTTTGTAACAATTTTTATCGTAAGGCAGTCAATTTCAGAACTCTTACACAAGAAAATGTAAAGAAGGATAATATTTTATATGAGGCTAGTTACAAAAATAATGATATCAAAAAGTTGGTTGAAACATTGAAACAAAATTTTCAATTCCTTAAACACCTTAAACTTAGATAGTGAAAGCCATAAATGTCACAATAATGGCCATGAAACTTAGGACTACGTAAGTCAGTCATTATCTATGTAACCTAACAAAAACAAAATCATTCTCAGTAAAATAGACTCTACAAAACCCTGGCAGAAAAAGGTAGATCACCAAAATAAAAAAGGATGTAGCCTAGCTTTACATGCTCAAAGTAAAAGAAGGAAATGGTATATTAATAGAAGATGCTCCAAGCACATGACAGGGAATAAAGACAATTATTTTTAATTTGAGTGCTATTGAGAGAATCCATGGGCCACAAATATGGCTTTGTATTTCTCAATACTTCCATCATCTATATGTGTCATCTTGTAGATCTATTTGGAAGATACCACACTTTTACTTTCTAGTTTTTGAACTAATTCCCACACATCATTCTTGATTATGTATTGGCATTCTTCCATCATGGCCCTTGCCCATTATTTATTTTTAACTTATGCTTCACAACACATAGGTTCTTTGTCTACAAGATAACACATCAAAGCCACATAACTAGGAAATGGCTTTGGATTCTTTCTCTACCTTGTCGAGCCTTATGGAGCACCGTACCTTTCTTCTTCTTGAATAATCTCATGAGTCCAATATGGATTTCTCTTGTGGGAGATATTTATATGGGGAGGTTCTTGGGGATCCAAGATATGATGTTCTTCGAGAATCTCATCATCAAGAGAATGTGCAACATCTTTCATTGGTTCTACAGCTTTGGGAGATACAACTTCATATATTTCTTCAAGTTGGCACTTTATCAATATCTTAGGATTTTTATCTTCATCAAAGGTTACATCCCTACTAATTTACATATGATGGTAACCTGGTATATGGATTTTGAAGGCCTTGGAGACATCACAGTACCCAACAAATATTCGTTTTCTTCCAAAAGGATCCAACTTGGTTATTTTCTCTTTTGGAATATGAACAAACACTTGACAACCAAATATCTTGATGTAAATTATCTTTGGTTTCTTACCTGCAAACATTTATTTAAGGGTTTTGAACCCAACTACACTATGGTATATTTGTTTCTGAACATATACTATAGTCCTTGTTGCTTCAGCCCATAAGTTCATTGGAAGATCTTCATCATGGATCATAGTCTCCATTGCTTCCATAATGGTTTGGCTCTTCCTTTCAGGAACACCATTATGTTGTTGATTATAGGGAGTGATGACTTCCCTCTTAATGGAAACATATTAAATATGTTTCCAAGTTCATTTGAAGTATACTCTCCTATATTATCTAACTTGGGTGTCTTGATATTTCATTTTGAAATATTATCTACAAGGGATTTGAATCCCTTAATATTTCCAAACACTTCATATTTTCATTTCAAAAAGTAAACCCAAGTATTACCAGATAAATCATCGATGAAAGTTACATAATATACATGTAACCACTTAACGATGTTGAGGGCATAGAACTGTATACATCTAAGCGTATAAGTTCCAATATTTCTTTTGGCTTGTTTTCTCTCTTTGGAAATGGATCGTTTATGTTATTTCCTTCTGCACATCCTTTACATATTCCTTCATGACCAGTATTTATGTTTGGTATACTTGCGACTACCTTTCTCACATGTGGTGGGGCCTTGTTTTTGATGTGATAAATCCTTCTATGCAATATTTGACATGGACTTGTAGTATTATGAATCAAGGCTTCTTCTGAGTGAACTTTCAATTTATATAGGACTCCTTCTTTTGTCTCAATGATAGGTGCTTCTTCTAGAGAATATATTCTTCAAATTCTTCTTTTTCTAACTTCTTGGCAGGTCCTTCTTCTTCTGCTACTAAGTGAGCATCATGTCTTTTGTTATTATTCATATTATATTCTTCTTTATTTGTTGGAAAATTTCTAGGAATGTGTCCTACCTTATCACAATGGTAACATTGATAAGAAGAGAAATCCTTCTGGTTGTAATCTCCCTTTTTATTCTTTTGAAAATTATTTGGAGGATAAGACCACTTATGAGTTTCCTTCTTGAAATGATGTTTTCTTTTTCTTCTTATAGTATGAGTAGCTGGAGCATGGTGATAATTTCTAAGTAGTGCTTCTAGTTTAGCTATTCTAGTTTCCTCTTGAACACATTCTTCCCATAGGATATCAAATTGTAGGATTTCCTTCCATGCACAGATTGTTTGGATGAATGAGTCCCATAGTTTAGTAAGACCATTGAGAGTGGTCATTAATAGTTAAACTTCATAAATATTTTCTTCAATTGCATCTAGTTTTTCTTTGAATTGAGAGACCCTTGTGAAGTATTCTTGGATAGATTCACCCTTTATCATCTTTGTACTTTTGTGTTGGTCTCTCAAGTTCATCTTTCAGTCGATGTTTCTTCCCTCCTACATTCTTGATAGGGAATAAAACATATTCTTAGGCATATCCTTGGGAGATACTTTAGGAATAAAGTGATCCTTGATAGAATCTACTATGATCATTTTGGCCATAATCATGTCTTCCTTGTACTTTTCTTATGCTTCATCTTCTTCGGGCTTCAGAACAACTTCATTTATCAAATTTGAAAGATAACCATATTCTAGAATGATTCATATTCTATATTTCTAATCACCGAATATTTCTATTCCTTCCATCTTGTCATCAAGCTTAGTGCTTGGAGACATCTTGTCCCGGAGAACTTAAAATGACAAAAAAATGGAATTTCTCATAAATGAAAAATCTAATCACCAAAATATGCACTTGAATAAGGTGTGTATTTTGGTACAGTTATATTCCAAAGAATCCAAATTCTAACCCTTGAAACTAGACTAGGAAAATCTTGGATTGCAATTTCTTGTTCTGTTTCTGGTGTTCTAGTTTTCTGGCTTTTTGGTTCCAATACAAACTAGGGATTGAATTTCCGGAGGATATTCCCACTAAAAAACTTTGATATTGGTAATAAAATATGCTCCTAGGAGGGGCACACTTCCCTATTTCACTTGCACTAAAAAAGTTCACTTTATTAGAAACCCAAATTTTCTTGTTTAGAGAAGGAGGTAGAGATTTACCTCATGAAAGTTGCTCTTTTCATGATAGCTATGATGCCATGTTATGTTTTATATGATTCCATAGATTAATTCCTAACTAAATTATCATTTAATACATTTTTCACAATAACAACATAAACAGGATCATTGAAAGAAACACAATCACAAGGTACATAGCAATTTATCCTTGGAAACCCTAAAGGGAAAAACCCAACCAAAAATTCCTCATTATACATGACCATTATGCAATGACCAAAGAAGAAGGTCTCATAGAGACCAAACCTCGAACATAAGAGACAAAACACCAAAGACATTAGTCCTCCTCCTTCTCTCTCCTTCTTTATTTTATATCTTGTGCAATACACGTGTGTGTGAATGTGTATTAATGAGGGAGGGAGCTCCCTTATTTATACTATACTTCCCAGCTGAATTTTATCCTAACTAGGATGTCCTAACTAGGAAATTTCATAATAATTGTATATAAATCTTTTCTGGGTTTTATTGACCCAAATTACAATGGAGGGTTTACCTCATGAATTTTACATGACCTTTTACATCAGTGACATCTCCCAAAGGAGGAATAATAACAATGTAAAGTACAAGTAGAATATTCTTTGAAGTTAGATTATTTATACATACAATATTTATATGTGCGAAGGAGATATGCAATAAAAGTAGCTTAAGATTAATTAATAGATCATTAAGTCGCAATTTATAGATCATTGATTTAGCATTTCATGAATGTGGTAGTTTGCAAATCATAGTACAAGGAAGTAAAAAATCACAGATATTGGATATTACAAACCAAAGAAAGCATAGATAACAGAAGATTCATTACATCACAGATAGTTGATATTGCATATTGTATAAAGAACAAATTGTAGATCAGAAAAGATGCATGAAATCATAGATAGTTCATATTGTAGATTGTAGAAAGAACATTTTGTAGATCACAAAAGATGCAATTTTATAATACTATATCCTTACTTCATGGTGGAAGGAAGGGGAAAGGACATGAAGTTGCAAGGATAGGGAGTTGGATATTCCTTTTAGTTGGTGTTGAAGAACAAGTGTGGAAGGAAGGAGAAAGGATAGGAAATAGAAGTCTCGTTTTAGGTTGGTTCCGGAAAACAGGAATTCGGATATTGCACAAAAGGATTGGCATCCTTTCAGGTCAGTTCCTGAAGTTAGAAAGTTGGTGCATCGAGGATTGGTGTGCTTACATGTTGGTGCATGTGATAAGCAAGTTTGTGCTTGTTTATGGTATTGGTGTCCCAATGAGATTGGTGTATGAGTGAGTTGGTGCTCACATATTGGAGATTGGTGTCCCCCATCTTTCGATGTAAAAATAATTTTTATATAGATAAATAAAGTTACTTTATAGATTCTCTTAGCACTCATGTATTTTATTCTTTTGAATTAAATAGAAATTGAAGAATAATTTCTTAAGTAAAAAATTATATAATCTATGCTTGATAATGATTAACTACCCCCCCATCTTAGTGTCAACAATAACTCAAACAAATTTGAGTTATAAAGTGGTCGCACACCCTCTTTATTTGGACGCTTGGTGAACTAGGGATAGTACATTTAAAGTCTCTACCAAACAGCCAACATTTCCAAGTAAAGAAAGGCCATTCGATTTTAAGGTGAGAAGGGATTCAACCTTGTGAAGGTTTATTCATCATGAACCTTCACTATGACATGATGGGTTTTTTGGTGCAAATGCTAGTGAAGGATGAAGGGGAATTAATGGAAGACACAAAGGTTACATATTGTGATGGCCCCCTTGGGAGAAAATTGCAACCAACCATAGGATTCAATCATTGATGGAAATAAGGGGGTATAGTAACTGACATACATAGCAATTGGAACACTTTTCTAATATATTCTCTTTTCCTTCATACCTTGTGAATTATGTCCAACTTGGGGGATTAGACTACATTAAGGTGAAGTTTAGTTATTATAGGGGCATGCTTAACAATGATAGCTTTTGGGAAACCATGTCTGGGATGTTCTTTAGGGGAACTAATATGCTGATAACGATTGGAAATTATAACCTTATTAAAGAGTGAAATATGGTTAGCAAGGATAGAAGTTCTATGGGTTATGGGAGAGTACAAGGTTGTGAATTTATCTATTATATGAGATATAGAATAAAAAACCTCAACCTTGTGCTACCAAGACACATTTTTATTAGCATTCAAAATAAAATAAGCATGGATGAAGTCTAGTCAAAGCATGAGAAAGAAGCGGTAGATTAGAATGACATAAAGAAAGATATATGCAATTGGATACATAATGTGGGGACTTAAAAAACTCTAGATACCATGTATTTTCAAAACGTTATAGAGTCCCTAGATTGCACTCCTTTTTGACACCGTCTCACCATGCTTTGAAGTATTTTTTAATCTTCCTTCACCTTTTTTACAATATCTTGCTTATAACTTTGTGGTCCAAATCAAGTTACAACCTTTTAATGTATTGTGTTTTCAGTAAGTAATAATATAGTTTGTTAAGTAGTTCCATGCTTTATTTTGGGATACTAATGAGGTGGCATAAAGTTATGTTCTTGTAGGTCAATAACAGGGCATCATATTCTCAAGAACATACATTGTTTCTCTAGTGTGGGAATGTATAATGTCTCTTTTTGGTATGTTTTATGACCAGGCTCCATTACTCCCAAAGTTACGTTGTTTCCATGATACATACGATTTCATTTGATACTTGAGGATTTTGTCTTCAACCAATGATCAGTTATAGGAACAAATATGTGGTACTATGGCTATGCTTCGTCACCTAAATATACATGAAGTGCCATCCGTTGAAACTATCTACATTTGTGATTACTCAACATAAAGTCTTATTTTGTAAACTTCTTGTAATAACACGTATGTGCAAAAAGATATCATGTTATGTATTGTTATACAAAAACCTTGAAAATATTTTATTCTCAAGATGTTGTAATATTCTATTTGAAGATTGTGCCATCCAAAAAAGTATTAATAATTGATTCCTCCCAAGAGAGGGAGCTATTTAGATAGACAAAGATAGAGTCGAATAGAGTATTGTTGAACCTTATTCTACTTTCCTTCTATTGTAATGCAAAATATGTTGGATCATGTAATTTGAGTGTTATTTATGAGTTGTTCTATTGGCCTTGAATAGAGGAAGAAAGGCCCCCTATTAGATACTGAGAGGGGGGGTGAATCAGTGTAAAGCCAATTTTAAACCTTTTCTTAACTTGCCACAATTAACTACCACTTCATCATTCCACTATTCTACCAATTTCATAATCATTTCATAAACATATTTCACTTCATCATTCACATATCATAAGCATTTGAATCATCAAGATACATAACACAAAAGAACACAACAACATATAATTTTGTAATCTTTTTGTATTAGTTTTGGACTGGCTACAACCATGAGGTAAAATCAGCACCTACTAATATAAAGAGCACCTACTCTTTATCCACGACCCTGCCTGGTTTTCTTAGACCCTGGTAAGAAGTGTTTGAGTTATCCTAACCTCATATGCAAGACAATCTTGCATTTACAATTTAAGCTCACTGTATCACTGTCACATCACACCATATCTACAGGCACATCATTCAGACCATAATCATGAATACATCATTATGTCCATCAAATTGTTGCCTACATCATATAATCATCCTTACTTACTGTTGTACATACACATCATATCAATCTATTCATCACAAGCATTGTTACTGGTCATCTGCTCATCAAACATGTCATCTACACTGCTATCATAGTCAAGTCAATTAACTTGTCTCTGATTTCACCATCAATCTGTTGTCATAGTCAAATCAATCATGTTACTGCTTTCACCATCAATCTGATAACTTATGCAAATGAAACAAGGAATTTGCTTATGCACATCATGCCAAGATATCAAGGAGTCTATTCATATACTGTTTATGTCAATACATCAAAGAGTCTGCTCATACATTACTCATTACATACACATCAAGGAGATTCTCATGTACTTCTCAATCCAAATCATTGCTTAGGACAGCATGCAAAGTTGTCTGATCATATGGTCAATTTATTCTGAGTTTTCACTGTCAAGTGTATACAACATAGTCCAATCATGAAGAGATCTACACTAGTAACTTTTGTTGTCAATGACTATCAAGTTCACAATCTAGGCCAACCTCAACATACTGTCATGTGTTATTAGATATTCGAGGTTTCTTCAACAATTGTCCAAATCAAATTTCAATCTATGCTCTAGCCACTACACATTCAGCTATACAAGATTATGAGATCTATCAGCAGAGTTTCTTCAAGATGTCTACAATAAGTGCTTACTTGGATTAAGACTGAGATCAATTCTTCACTGTGCAAAAGAATCACTCACACATCACTATCATCATCATCATGATTTAATTATACACCACTGTCATTGTTTAACTACTGTTAAATGAATCATGCCACTATCATCATCATCAAGTGTCAACCATTTCAAGAGTCCATTCATCCCAAGCGTTTGCTCATGTCCTCTTCAGTCATATCAAGAAATTTGTCACATCCACTACTCATGCCAAAAGCATCATATATCATTAGAGTGTGTGACATTATATCATCATAGTTTGCTTGTATCATACAGTATCATAGAATACATCATCATCTCATCAAAGCATCATCAAGTAGTTTGTAATGAATGGAGAATGTATAAATATTCACACAGATCATTGTAGAATATCTTCACCACTATTTGTACATACTTCACTGTATGTCACTATCCATACTCCACTTATCATCATCATAATGTATATTTGCATCATGAAGCAGTACATCAATCATCACTTTCAAGCTTGACTGTGTATGTGTTAAGTACACATCATCAATATCAATAAGTTTAGGGAGTTATCACAAATTGTAGAATAGCATACATACCTTCAAACTGTTTATTGTTCATACCTTGTACATCATCACCATCATACTGCTACTATTTTGTAGTGTAAAAACTCCAATCACTGTTGCAAGCTCGGATTTTTCTACTTCATATAGACCTTAAACTTCAACCATACATAATGTTCAAGAAAACTCAGACTGTGGTTTACCTTTGCTGCTGCAACCAAAATAGGACTGTTTAGACCCCAAAGTTCATGCATTAACAACCTCATACTATGTAAAGAATTTTGTGAGGGATTGGTTCTATTTGTAGAAAAACACAAAAAGTTATCAAAAGGAAGTTGGTGGTCTGCTGCAAGCCTCCACCGAGAATGTGTAGGTGAAAAGCCTTCAACCGAATTTAGGTCTGTTGAACAAACTCAAACTGTTTCCCTTTTATACAATTCATGACTGAGGAAACCCTAACCAGAATACCTCTATGAAATAATTCAGGTTTGCTCCTCTTACTCAGCAGCTTAAAAAAAAACAGCCTACTAGTCTCAGCTGCCAGCTCTCTTTCATTGGATATCCATAGATCAAAACCAAAAAAAAGTTTTGCTGCTATCACTAAATCTTCAGTCCATCTCTGCTTAGCCAACGAGCTCTTTCTTCAGTCCATAAATTGCCTCAGTTCAACAATTTATCTTCTTGCTTCTTTAATTGATGTATTTGCAGTGGAAAGTGATTTGCTTTTATACACTTTCAATATGTACACATCCTTGAAATTAGGGAAGAATTCATGGGCTTGTTATTTTATTTATTATTTTATTTGAATTTGAATTTTATTTATTTATATTTTAATTTGAATTATGTCACATATTCTTACCATTTAGATGGTCATCACAAGACCAGGGTTTGTCTTAAAGCCATCAACACCCTAGTAGCCTTTTTACCATAAGAGGGACCAAGGACCCTTAGTCAAGGGTGTGCAATGTGAATTTGACCTTAATATCAATGTATGTGTGCCATGTGTGTGTGTCCACCACATCGTCATCAAGGATCTCATCATCATGCATATGGGTGCCTTCATCATGCCATCTAACCACATCAAGTGCACGTAATGGGCTTCATGACCTTTGTAATGGTATCAAAGTCTTCATCAGGGGTTACATGTCTTCATCAAGTCATTACTGACCAAATTTCTTTTAAGAGGACAAGGACAATCACACCATCAAATCTAGATCCAAATACTTCTTCAAGGCTTCTTCATAGAGCAAGAGGCTTCATGGGATTCTTCAACAACGTCAACCACACCAGGAGACCTCCAATGGTCAAGATACATCATTACATCACATGTGGGGTCGCTAGCCTTCTTTTGGCATACCATGACACCATCAGAGCATAATGACCATAGAATGGGTCATTAATGCTTATTCTATCCATTTAGGGCTTCTCGATCATCTTCCAAGGCTTCAAGACCATCTCCAATTTCTTCAATGTCTTCATCAAGGTGGTGGCTTCAAGATCCATCCTTGTGGGTACAAGGACCTTGTCAACTAGGTACACGGTGCTTCAAGGAATAAACCCACTCTGTTTGGGATCCAAGGCACTGCAAGGTGGGACTTGGTGGCATTATTGACATCTCGTGGGGCCACTGCAAGTCCATGTTGGCATCAATGACAATTTCATCAACAATATCCCTCTTTTTCATTGATGACAACAAATCATGCTCCCCTTTTGTCTGCATCTCTCCTGTTGTCTTCATCTCTCCCTCTTTGGCATGAATGGCAAAGGGTGTCCATGTACCTGTGTCTAAAATATCTAATCACTACTCACTACTCCCCCTGTCAATATGCATGACCCTAGGACTTGTCTATATGCCTGGAGTAACAATCCTTTCTCCTTTGAGTTCATTCTCTAGCCTCATGAAGTCAAGGTGTGCTAAGGTCTTTGAGATACCTTACACTTGGCTTGCCATATGGAAGCCATCCTCCCTGCTTTAATCAACCTCTCCTATCTACAACTACTCGGTATTCCTCATCCATACTTGTTTCTTGGCATCCGTGCTTTAAGCATTTGATCCTTCATCTATACTAGCTTTCCTTGATGAGCTGTATAGGAAACTTCTCACGTGTTGTTTCTAGATACTCCAACAATATTGAGCTTTGTGCCCAAGTCCATTGCAACTATAACACCTCATCATGTGACAATATGCACCAATGTGACCAACATTGTTGCATGTCCAACACCTGACTAAGTTGTTGGAACATTCAACACTTCTTTGATCAGCTTCATTTCTCCATGCTTGAGCATATCCCTGACTGTAGACATTTGTATTCTGATCTTCAAATCTTCTTGTTGATGTATATGAAGAACTCCTTCTTGGCTGACTTCTTTGACTGGCACATTCATGGGCTTTGTCTCTAAACCCACCACACATGTAGCATATTAAAGTATGACATGTGGCAGCAATATGGCCTTCTTGTTTGCATGTATAGCATCTAACCAAGTTTCTTTGTCTTCTAATATTTCTGCTTCCACAATTTATTTCCTTGTGGCCAAATTTTGAGCAAGAAGAACAATAGCCATTAAATTCATATTCATACCTTGGATGTTGTTTCCTTTCTGGAATTGAATCTTTACTTTGAGGAATGAGGTCATATTCTTGATGTGTTGTTGAACATTCACCATCCTTGTTATCATGTATAGGTACATAGGATGCATCCTTGGTAATTGATGGACTAGCATCTGGGTTCTTTGGAGACCACTTGTCTTCTTCTAGATTGTCTTCTACCTTTCTAAACCCAAGACCATATTTGTCATAGGTAGACCTTTGGCAATCCAATAATTTATCCAACTTGACAGAGCTACTGTTGAACTTCTCATGATGGTTTGATTTTTCAATCTTCTTTCTGATATTGACAATCTCAAACTCATGCTTTTGATTTGTCACTTCTTTTTCTTCCAATTGATCTCTTAATGCTTCTTATATTCTCTTGGTTTCTTCTAGCTGAGTTTTCAGATCAAGATTTTCCTCTATTGCCTCTTCAAGTATTTTTGAATCTTTAACATGGTTCTTTTGTTCTAGGGTTAGATCAATCAAATCAATCTTTAGCCTTTCTTTTTCTTCTTCCTTTTCCTTTAGCAATTTTATCCAACCTACTCCTTCATGCTTAAGTTTCTTAAGCAACTCATTTAGTTCAACATTCTTCTTTTGGAGATTATCAATATAATCAAAGGTTGTCATCCTAAACATCTTGTAATCAGATTGATTAAGATCAACTTTGTTCAAGTACCAATCAGCTCTGAGATCTATGTTGCATACATAGTTTATAATTCTCTGTTAGCTTTCGACATTGCTTCATCATCATCTGCAAGAACCTTCTCAATTTCATCACACAAGCTATCATTATAATCACAAGAGTTCATACCTTTACTAGAGTCCTCTTCTTGTTTTTCTTCTTCTTGATTGAGCTCATCTCGGGGCTTGTCTTCTGATTCCTTATCTGTCTTTTCGGTTTCCGGTCTTGCCTTCTGATACTCACTCTCCAACTTGAACCATAGGTCTTTTGCTGAAGTGTACTCTCCTACACTTTCCTTCAATGAGCTGGGAAGTCCATCCATGAGGAAATTCAAGGCTATAGTGTAGTCCTTCTTTGCTTCCTTCTGTACATCTAATTTTCCTTTCTTGTTTGATGGAGTGGGTGGATTGATAACAATTTCCCAAGGACCAAACTTCTTCAAATAAACCTTCATTTTGATCCTCCAACTGAAATAATCTGTAATATCAAGTATAGGCATGCCATTGCTTGATATCTCTTTCGTTTCCTCCATTGTGTCTAAGGATCTCCTTCAAGCTTGCTAGGCTTGTGATGAAAGCCAACTCTGATACCAGTTGTTAGAAACTGAGAGGGGGGGGGTGAATCAATGTAAATCCAATTTTAAACCTTTTCTTAACTTGTCACAATTAACTACCATTTCATCATTCCAATATTCTACCAATTTCATAATCATTTCATAAACATCTTTCACTTCATCATTCACATATCATAAGAATTTGAATCATCAAGAACCATAACACAAAAGAACACAACACCATATAATTTTTGTAATCTTTCTGTATTAGTTTTTGACTGGCTACAACCGTGAGGTCAAATCAGCACCTACTGATATAAAGAGCACCTACTCTTCATCTAGGACCCTGCCTAGTTTTCTTAGACCCTGCTAAGAAGGGTTTGGGGTATCCTAACCTCATATGCAAGAAAAGCTTGCATTTACAATTTAAGATCACTGTATCACTATCACATCACACCATATCTACAGGCACATCATTCTGACCATAATCATGAATACATCATTCTATCCATAAAATTGCTGCTAGTATCATACAATCATCCTTTCTTACTACTGTACATACACATCATATCAATATGTTCATCACAAGCATTGCTGCTAAAAATATGCTCATCAAACATGTCATATACACTGCTGTCATAGTCAAGTCAATCAACTTGTCTCTTCTTTCACCATCAATCTATTATCATATTCAAATCAATCATGTCACTGCTTTCACCATCAATCTGATAACTTATGCAAAGGAAACAAGGAATTTGCTTATGCACATCATGCCAAGATATCAAGGAGTCTGTTCATATACTGTTTATGTCAAGACATCAAAGAGTCTGCTCATACATTACTCATTACATACACATCAAGGATCTGCTCATGTACTTCTCAATCCAAATCACTGCTCAAGACAACATACAAATTTTTCTGATCATATGGTCAATATGTTTTTATTCTGAGTTTTCGCTGTCAAGTGTATACAACATAGTCCAATCATAAAGAGATATGCACTAGTAACGTTTGCTATCAAGGGCTATCAAGTTCACAATCCAGGCCAACCTCAACATACCATAATCTTTTATTAGGTCTTTGGGGTTTCTTCAACAATTGTCCAAATCAAATTTCAAGCTATGCTCTAGCCACTACACATTCAGCTAGACAAATTATTGATATCTATCAGTAAAACTTCTTCAAGATGTCTGCAATAAGTGCTTACTTAGATTAAGACTGACATCACTTCTTCATTGTGCAAAAGAATCACTCACACATCACTGTCGTCATCATCATGATTTACTTATACACCATTGTCATTGTTTAACTACCGTTAAATGAAGCATGCCACTATCATCATCATTAGCAAGTGTCAATCATATCAATAGTCTGTTCATCCCAAGTGTTTGCTCATATCCTCTTCAGTCATATCAAGAAATTTGTCACATCCACTACTCATGCCAAAAGCATCATATATCATCATAGTGTTCAACATTGTATCATCATACTTTGCTTGTATCATACAGTATCATAGAATACATCATCATCTCATCAAAGCATCATCAAGTAGTTTGTAATGAATGGAGAATGTATAAATATTCACGTAGATCACTATAGAATATCTTCACCACTATTTGTACATACTTCACTCTATATCATTGTGCATACTCCACTTATCATCATCATACTGTATATGTGCATCATTAAGAAGTACATCAATCATCACTATCAGGCTTGACTGTGTATGTGTTAAGTACACATCATCATCATCAATAGGTCTAGGGAATTATAACAGTTTGTAAAATAGCATACATACCTTCAAACTGCTTATTGTTCATACCTTGTACATCATCATCATCATACTGCTGTTGCTGTGTAGTGTAAAACTCCAATCACTGTTACAAGCTCAAATTATTCTACTTCAGATAGACCTTAAACTTCAACCATGCACTATGTTCAAGAAAACTCAGACTGTGGTTTACCTATGCTGCTGCAACAAAAATAGGATTGCTTAGACCGCAAAGTTCATGCATGAACAACCTAAGACTGTGTGAATAATTTTGTTAGGGATTTGTTTTATCTGTAGAAAAACACAAAAGTTATCAAAAGGAAGTCAGTGGTCTGCTGCAAGCCTCCACTGAGAATGTGTAGGTGAAAATCCTTCAACCGAATTCAGGTTTGTTGAACAAGCTCAAAATGTTTCTCTTTTATACAATTCATGATTGACGCAACCATAACCACGATGCCTTTGTGAAATAATTAGGGTCTGCTCCTCTTACTTAGCTGCTGCAAAAAAAACAGTCTACTAGTCTCAGTTGCCAGCTCTCTTTCATTGGATATCCATGCATCAAAAAAAAAATTGTTTTGCTGCTATCACTGAATCTTCAGTCCATCTCTTCTTAGCCAACAAGCTCTTTCCTTAGTTCAGCGAGTTATCTTCTTGCTACTTGAATTGATGTATTTGGAGTGGAAAGTGATTTGTTTTTATACACTTTCAATATGTCCACATCCTTGAAATTAGGGCAGACTTCATGGGCTTGTTATTTTATTTATTATTTAATTTGAATCTAAATTTTATTCATTTATATTTTAATTTGAGTTGTTTCACATACTCTTACCATTTATATGGTCATCACAAGATAACGGTATGTATTAAAGCCATCAACACCCCAATAGCCTTCTTACCATAAGAGGGACCAAGGATCCTTAGTCAAGGGTGTGCAATGTGTATTTGACCTTAAGATCAATGTATGTGTGCCATGTGTGTGTGTCCACCACATCGTCATCAAGGATCCCATCATCATGTGTATGGGTGCCTTCATCATGACATCTAACCACATCAAGTGCAGGTAATGGGATTCATGACCTTTGTAAGGGTATCAAAGTCTTTTCATCAAGGGTTATAAGTCTTCATCAATTCATTACTGACCACATCACCTTTAAGAGGAAAAGTATCATTACACCATCAAATATGGATGCAAAGACTTCTTCAAGGATTCTTCATAGAGCTAGAGGCTTCATGGGATTCTTCAACCACCTCAACCACACTAGGAGACCTCCAATGGTCAAGATACATCATGACATCACAAGTGGGGTTGCTAGCCTTCTTTTGGGGTACCATGACGCCATCAGAGCATAATGACCACAGAATGGGTCATTAATGCTTCTCCTAGACATTTAAGGCTTCTTCATCATCTTCCAAGGCTTCAAGACCATCTCCAAGTTCTTCAATGTCTTCATCAAGGTGGTGGCTTCAAGATCCATCCTTGTGGGTACAAGGACCTTTTCAACTGAGTACAAGGTGCTTCAATGCACAAAGCCACTCTGTTTGGGATCTAAGGCACTGTAAGGTGGGACTTGGTGGCATTAATGACATCCCATGGGGCCACTGCAAGTCCATGTTGGCATCAATGACAATTTCATCAACACCCCCTTCACTGACTAAGTGTTTCAATTTCATTTATTATTTAAGTATTTTTATCATATATTGTATACATAATTTTTTGTACCTATAGTTGTTGTTGTTACTTGTAATCACTATTAATTGTTATTCAATATTACTTTCATATGTCATTGCATATAATCAACACTATTCATATTCACTATATGTCATTTCTAGTTATTATTAATTACAATTGTTTTTGTGTCGTTGTTACTCTACGAGGATAAAGCTTCAGCATAACTTATGCATTTTGGCGTGATTTCTTTAAAAGACAATTTTTTTCATTAATATTAAAGGAGGTGCATTCTCTTTTTAAGAATTTGCTATAGATCTATAAATGTTTTATTCTAGTTTGGTAGAATGTTGTTATTGTTTGTGTGGGTTTGAATTGAAAGGTGTGATTTTCTTTTCAAGTGTGTTTCCTTTTCAAGCAAGAATGGGTTTGGTTTATTTATTTATTTTTTTAGTTGCATGAACATTTAGTATCACCAACAATGTAAGAGTAAATTGTCTCCTTCATATACCTTGCACATAACCTTGAAATAAAATGTGTACCCTAGGTTAATAATTAATGTGAGTATGGTTTAGTTTTCCTGAAAAGAGAGTTAAAAATCACCTACATTTTGGCGTCGTTTCCAGAGAGATTATAATGGGACAAAAGTACAAACTAGTTTTGGTTTAGTTACACCATCTTTGTTTCAATTGAGGTCTGAGTAATTATGATGAAAAGTAAGAACTTGCACATCTATCCCCAATTCCTAAAACATGGGGATTATCCATGGTAGAATGCCATCTCACATGCATTGTAGCATATAGATTACATGGGTAGAAGAGTGTATAGGATAAATGAATAGAGGTAGACGAGTACCCTCAAAAACTATTAACATTGCACATAAAGGAAGTTGAGGTCAAAAAGATCAGGGAAGAACGACCTACATATAAGATATCATTTGAAGGGTAGAAATGGAAAAATAATATTGTAACACTATCATAGTGGCACCTCACATTGGCACTAGTCATCAACCCTTTTCAAAAATTATTTTTTCCTCAATAATAGAATCTAAGCTACAAGTCCCACTAGAAGGAAGAAGAGAAGTTGATGTACAAGTCTCACCATAAGGAAGAAGAGAAGTTGAGCTTCAAGTCCCACCAGTAGGAAGAAGACAGATAAGGGAATCAAAACCTCGGGGACAATATTGTGTAGCAATAGAGTCCAAATTTAAAATTCTAGCAGAAGGCCAAGGGGAAAAATTGAAAACTACACCTAAGCATCAAATTCCAATCCCTATATGGGAAGAAACCCCTAAATTTTCTATTTTAGATCAAGGGAGTGCTGCTAAACCTTCCGCGCCAGAATAAAACGAACCTTTTTCATTCCAGCAAGTTCATGTTGACTTTGGGATTCCATAAGACTCTTGGAGACGGTGGGAAAACATGGCTACTCAAACATCCATGACTAAATTACCCATTTATGATGCTCAAGGAGGTGTACTTATGAATCCCATTTCACTATCATATATTCGAAATTTCCATGTAACAACTACTAAAGATCCATATTCCTTTCTGTTTGAATTTGATGTACTATATTGAAGATATGACTATACCAGAAATTTGTAGAAGCTAAAATTGGTTCCTACTATCCTAAAAGGGCCAACCATGAGATGGTCTATGGGTCTTGGCAGTGGTACCATATCTTCTTGGATTCGAAATAAGTAGGCCTTCCTTGAGAAATACTAGTAGTATTTCATATGTCGAGAGCTAAGGGAGGAGATATTGAAGATGACACTGAAGGAATAAGAGAATCTATAGAACTATCTAGAGCTTTTTCAATACAATTTGCAGAGTTCTCCACACACCACTTTGGTTGGTGACATATTCAATATAATATTAATCCACAAGATGTGGGATGAATGGCTGGATATGTTGAACCTGATGGAAAAGGAGATATCCGAAAGAAAGTTATGATATAATCTATGTCTTGTGCATACGATGCTCATGCTGGAGACATTTACCACCATACACACTTATTTTGGTCAATTTAGCCTAGTTAAACCACTATCCTAAATTTTATTGACTTAATTGACATCAGAGGAGCACTGTATGACATAAGCATGAGCACACCCATGCCTACCTTCAGTCAAGGATGCTAACCTAGTCTTCTCCTACATTTGGGGAGGCTAACTGGAACAATCAGGTGGTGATTTGAGTGTCATAAATGCACTTTATTACTAACTGATGGTTACAATTAGTTAAATAGAGTAGTGAAGGTGCCTCCATTTGTTAAATTAATTATTTAATGATTCTTTAATGAACTAGAGTCAACAGGGGCGCCTCCAATCACTTCTGATGGTCAGTTACACTTTAGTTAACCTCATCGGGGTTCATTGGAGTCATTGATGCGCTACCACTTGTTGGTTGGATTGTAGTGACATGTGTCTGAGGTACTTTCAGTTAGATTCAATTATTTATTGCACTCTGATTTTAGTTAGTGCTTAGTTGAGTGAATTATGGTTTCGATCAGTGGTTAACTTGAGTGTTCATTGTGGCTTACATTTAGTTAATCTAGACTCACTCATTCAATTCGAATGACCTCCTTGGGAATTCGAATTGTCTTGGAATTCATGCATCTAGCATAACCATTGTATTGTATCATCATTCTTTCATTTGACTATATAGAGCTACTACTTCCATTGCAGCACCATTTTGACAATTTTATGCATATTTGTCTGTTTTCTTTGTGAGACTATGCTTTCAGTTCCTAGACCATTGTGACAAATTAATATGGTATCAGAGAACATGGTGGGATGAAGCTCAGATCTCTCAAAAACAAGGTTCTTGATAGATCTTGCATGAAAAATTAAGCAAAGCTCAAAAATTCCAGCACTACACCAAAAGCCAAGGCTTACCACTTAATACCCCAAGTAAGGAAATTGTTGATCAAGCTTTCTTGATTGACTATGCTAGGTGTGATGAAAGCCTCAAATGTGTAGGCTGTCTGACCTTACGGTGCCCCTTTTATTGTGATTTTCAGGTTTTTAACAGGTGAAAGCATTTTCTCCAATAGTTTCAGATCGCTTCTTCCGTAGAACTCCTGACTCCGTTCAATTTCCACTCATGGAAAGGAGACATGGAGATCTAGCTACATGCTAGAGGACTCTATAGGGTCACTATGGACACTAAAGAAAATCCTTATTCTATGACAGGCAAAGCTATATTATTGAGCAAGAAAGATGAGGCATTCAGATTCTTGTGCCTCTCTATCTCTCGGGATATTCTTTTCCATCTTTTGGGATTGAAGACTCCAAAGGAAATCTAGGACAAATTGGAAACCCTTTATGGAAAGCAGGATGATTTGAGATTATACCAGCTTGAGAATGAGTTGATGTCTCTCCAGTCTTCCAATTTCGAGACCTTGAATGACTTTTTCACAAAGTTCAAGCACATTGTCTTACTGTTGAAGCAATGCAAAGTGGAGAAGTAGGATGATCAGATCATCCTCACCATACTCTCCAAAATTGGAGCTGATTATTCAGTTTTTGTCTCTACATTTTGTGCAGGGAAGCTCACAACCCCTAGATGGAAGATTCCTTCACTCAATGCCTTCATTGAGTCCTTAACAAGGTAACATGATAAGCTTGTCCAAATGGGGATCATCATATCCTCCCATGATCAAGCCCTCCATTTTTGGGGGTGCAAAGATCTGAAGGGAACAAGAAAGCAGTAGAAGAATCCAAAAACTAAATTCGAAGCTCCTAAGCCTAAAGTTGAAAACCAGCAGCATGATGAGTCTTCCGGCTCAAAGACGAACAAAGGAAAAGGGCATCATGAAAAGGAAAAAGTCAAGTGGTCATACGTCAAGAAGGGCTTCCACCCTGAACATGCCTGCATGAAGAAGAAACTTGATGAAGCTATGTCTCCCCTTAAGAGAAATTATATCAATCTTCTGGAAATATTTCGGAGGAGAGATCAGTAAGATCGGGAACCACAACATGAAAGAGGTCATGCCCTCATGGAAAGCATTTCGAAGTCCAAAGAACTATTGATAGATTCTAGAGCTTCAAACCACATGATGGCTGAAAGAGACTCCTTCTCATCTTTGGAGATCATAAAATCCATCCCCATCCACATGGGAGATGACTCCACCATCATTTCAGAAGGACAAGGTACTATTGATCTTGGGAATGGTTATTTTTCAAATGTTTTGTATGTACCGTCTTTGGCATCAAACCTCCTGAGTGTTTATAAAATGACACAT
The DNA here is from genome assembly GCA_001517045.1 of Pseudotsuga menziesii. Taxonomy (NCBI): domain Eukaryota; kingdom Viridiplantae; phylum Streptophyta; class Pinopsida; order Pinales; family Pinaceae; genus Pseudotsuga; species Pseudotsuga menziesii. The sequence continues at coordinate 574,787 of LPNX010733721.1, read as the reverse complement.
ATGGGAGTGCCCAAGAGATTATCCTTCATCCCCAATGATGTAGATATCACGGAACTTGAATCCAGGAAACTTGTTGCAAAAGGCCTTGCAAACCATCATGCAAAAGCATATGAGTTTTTGGATTTTGTGGTGGATGCAAAGCCCGCTGCACTACTGACTCATGGAAATGAAGTTAGTAGACTGTGGCATGAAAGTATTGGCTATCTCAACTTCAAATACTTACAGCAATTACAGAAAAATTACATGGTTGAAGGCCTCACAGTCATCAAGGAAACCACTGAAATTTGCAAGGATTGTGTTGTTGGAAAGCACCCTGAGCACAAGTTCGATCGGAGGAAGGCAAGACACGCTACATGCATATTGGGACTGATACATTCTGATATCAGTGATCCAATTCCTATCACATCCATGAATGGATCAAGGTATATTTTTAATTTTATTGTTGATTTTTCTGGGTACACATGGGTCTTCTTTATCAAAAAGAAGTATGAAGTCTGTGAAAAATTCATTGAACTGAAGGCCTTCATTGAGAATGCATGTAAACAAAAGATTAAGATATTGAGATATAATAATGGTAGGGAGTATTTCAGTAATTAGTTGCTGCACATATTCTCCCAAAGTGATATTCAGGTCCAGCATTCAATTCCCTACACTCCCCAGCACGATGTAGTGGAAAGGAAGAATGGGTCTCTCAAGGAGATGACCACCTGTATGTTGGAATCAAAGAAGTTGGCTGCAAATTTTTGGGCTGAAGCCATGCATGCTACAACATACATTTATAATAGAGTTCCACACTCATCCATGAAAGGGAATACCTCTTTGAAATCATACTTAGGACACAAGCCGGATGTGTCAAATCTGTGGGTGTTTGGGTCCACTGCATGGGCCCGAATTTCACTTGATAAAAGGAGGCCTTTGTAACCGCAAAGCATAGAATTTATTTTTATTGGGTATCCTAATGAATAAAAAGGTTTCAAGATATTGGATATCAAAGAAAAATATATCATCATAAAAAGGAGTGTCAACTTCGATGAGCCTCTTCAGGAGGTAGAACTAGTGAAGGAGAAAACTATTGAATTTCCTTCCTATTCTACTAAATATTTGGATGATGAAACTGGGGGTGATGACCCTGATTTGGATCCTCTGATTTCTGATATCAGTGTAAAGTAAAAATCATATGCTTAATCATAACCTAATGTACAAAATCATCTCCCAACATGTGACCGACAAAAACTCTCCTCCGCAAGAGATAACATTGGAAATCCGGATGATCCAAGGAGAACCCTGTGTGATTTCCAAAGAGCAGGTATTGCGCTCTCTTGTTCTGATCATTTGCTATCTGAATATTCTTATTTGATGATAATTTCAGACCCAAATTCCTACTAACATGCTCGAAAGGATCTGAGATGGCAAGTTTTCATGGATGAAGAGATGAATTCTCTTCAGAAAAACACTACTTGGGAGCTAGTTTCTCTTCCTTTGGGAAGGAAATTAGTTCAATGCAAGTGGATGTTTCAGACTAAGGTTGTTGTATATGGAACCACCTACAAATATAAGGCAATTTAGGTTGAAAAAAATTTCTCCTAGGTCCAAGGTGTGGACTACCATGACACTTTTGCACCAGTTGCAAAAATGGACTCCATCTACCTAGTTTTGGCAATTTCAGCATCTAAGCACTGGGAAGGGCATCATATGGATGTTAAGTTAGTATTTATACATGGATACATTCATGAGGAGATATACATGAAGTATACTAATGGATAAATCTCTGATTCATCTTTGGTTTTCAAGCTAAAGAAGTCACTATACGGGTTAAAACAGGCCACAAGAGAGTGGTATTCCAAGATGGATGCCTTCCTTCTCTCGCAAAACTTCCAAAGGTGTAGATCAGATAAAAATGTGTATATATAGTAGTTTTATGGTAATTTTATTATTATTGTTTTATATTTTTATGACTTACTACTCACAATTAGCACAGTTGCTTCTATTTCAGTCATCAAAACTGCTCTCCACAATGCATTTGAAATGAGAAGTTTGGGGCTCTTAAAACAATTTTTGGGGCTCAAAATTGAGAAAAATTATGATGGGATAATGGTCACTAAGTACAAATACATATCATACCTATTATTCAATTTTAACATTGCTGAATGTAGGCCTACACCATTCCCTTTCCTTTCAGAGATCAGCCTTAAAGAATGAAAAATCACACCTCCCATGGACTGCACTATTTATCGACAGTCGATTGGTAGCTTGTTGTACTTGACTCATTCTTGGCCTGATATCTGTTATGCCATGAATTTTATATCAAGATGCATGCAGCATCCCCATTATCTTGATTGGAATGAATCCAAGAGGATCCTCGAGTACAATAAGGGAACCAGGTCCTACAACTTTCACTATGTTGGAGACTCTGAGCTAGAGCTGGTTGGATACACAGATTCCGATTAGGTGGGTGATTCTATAGATCAAAATTCAACTTATGGATATGTCTTCATGTTTGGTGGTGGCCCCATTTGATGGGATAGAAAAAAGCAGGCCACCATAGCATTGTCTTCAACAGAGGCTGAGTATCGAGGAGTGGTGAATGCTTGCATCCAAGCTGTTTGGTTGCAAGGCATTCTTTCAAAGTTTGATCTTGGTAGTACTTTTTCCAATATTTTATTTTGTGACAATAAAAGTGCTCTTAAGATATCCATAGATCTAGTTACCAAGGAGAGTACCAAACATGTAGAGATACACATGCACTATATCAGGGAGCTAGTGCATGACAAGACCATCATTATGCAATACTACCCAATTGATGAGCAGATTGCAGACATCTTCACCAAGAGATTTTCAAAAAAATAATTTCAATTACCTCCGTTCACTGTTGGGCATGAGTTCATCAGGGTGATCCAACTCGTTTCAGTGTTTAGCTTGAGCGAGGGTTTTCCCACTAGGTTTTCCCTCTTTACCTCACTTAGTTTTTTTTTGAGCATTGTTTGAGTTTTAGTATTGTACATGGTGACCTATGGCCTTTGTTTCTAGGGCCCTAGCATTATTATGCACTTTATGTTTTCTACTCTTCCTGAGTATAGCTTAAAGGGGGGTGTTGGAGATATTTACCACCATACACACTCATTTTGGTCAATTTGGCCATGTTAAACCACTATCCTAAGTTTTATTGACATAATTGACATTAGAGGAGCACCATATGACATCAACATGAGCACACCCATGCCTACCTTCAGTCAAGGAGGCTAACTGAAGCACTTCGGGGGTGATCTAAGTGTCATAAATGCACTTTATTGATAACTAATGGTTACAATTAGTTAAACAGAGCAGTGAAGGTGTCTCCCTTAATTAAATTCATGATTTAATGTTTATTTAATGAATTGGAGTCTACAGGGTCGCCTCCAACCACTTCTAATGGCCAGTTACACTTCAGTTAACCTCATCGAGGTTCATTGGAGTCATTGATGCACTACCACTTGTTGGTTGGCTTGCAGTGACATGTGTTTGAACTACTTTCAGTCAGACTCAGTCATTTATTGCACTTTGACTTCAATTAGGGCTCAATTGAGTCAGTTATGGTTTTGATCAATGGTTAATTTGAGTCTTCACTATGGCTTACATTCAGTTAATATAGACTCACTCATTCAATTCGAATGACCTCTCTGGGAATTTGAATTGTCTTGGCATCCATGCATCTGGCATGATCATTGTATTGTATCATCATTCTTTCATTTGATTACACAGAGATTCTACTTCCATTGTAGCATCATTTTGCTAATTTTATGCATATTTGTCTGTATTCTTTGTGAGATTGTGTTTTCAGTTCATATACCACTGTGACAAATTAATAGCTCACAATGTCTTCTAGAAGAAAACTAGGGACCAAAAAACTTTTCCAATATAGATACAAAGTCATCCAATGGAGGAGTAACCCAAATAGATATTAAAACCTTGTTAGAATATCTTAAGAGTGATATCATCATCACACTATCTTCACAGCTAGATGTGTTTTAGGATAAACATAAAGAAATTTAGGTCGAAAAGGAACTTGCCATATTCTACCCATGATGTAGACATAATCACTCCTAAAAAAAATATCCATTAAAAACTACTAAAGTTTGTGGGATTTGTGATTAGAATCATCTTACAAAATCACTCCCATTTCTAGCACTAAAGGTAGTGTACCAAGGTACCAACAAAGAGCTCAAACCAGGTTACTTTCTATATTCAAAGTAACCATGGAAATCTCAACCACTAGGTATGAATCATAACTCTTCTTCATTTTTAAAGACTTGGAATAATTAGTATTGTGATCAACAACCACAAATCCTACTCCAACATCGAAAAATCCTCAACAGTTCCAATATCCTTCCCATGGGTAAAATGGTCAGTGCAATCAATAAAATATCCCTCCTTCCTGTTGGAATATATTAAACCCACTCATAACTCAGGATAAAATAATTAATCATTATTTGATTAATTATCCACCGACTAGATTAATTAGTTGGAATCCACTTGCATGTTAAAGTCAATGCATGTCATCTATATCCTAGGAATGATTTATTTCTAATTCTGGGTTGATCTTGACCACCTTTTGACCATCTATAATTAGTATACAACGCTTTAAAACATATTCTACTTTATTCTGTTTTTTCTGCTTTCTATGGATAAGATAAAAGCTAGTCAACTAAGAAACTGGAAGCTTTTGTTTCGAACCCATCCTCCATTAGTTTTTATCCATTTTCTAGGATTAGCATGTTTTTCCATCGCGCTTGAAAACTCACACATGCTTTTTCCAATTCATGACATCCTTGATAGATTTGGGAAGTGCTTTAGCCACCTATGGGGTTTTTCTATATTTTGGTAAGTTAGCTTTTGAGCTTTATGAGTTGTCTCCATACAACTCGATTTTCCAACGAGGGATGTACTATTTATGTACACTATTATTCATAATTATTCAATGGAAGGATACACACCAATATTCATCTCTTCATTCACGTGATTCAGTGTCTTTTCTTCTCGCTATTGTTCCTGTGTATTCTTGTGAGAATTCTTAGTAGCAAGATCTATTTCCTGTGCTTCTTGTTAGCATCATTGCTCATAGCATTGATCTATTATTTCTGCATGGTATCAAAGCTATAGGGAACACAACCTTTCCACCTTCTATATGGTATCTGAGTAGTAAGGTTGATCAATTTCTACAGAGTTGAGGAGCCCATCCAGTCTCCTATCCCTCTCTGAAGAAGGGCTTGTCTAGCTTACAATATTTTATCTTAGTTTGTTTTGGAGGTTACAAAGAGTTTCTTCTTGAGCACATCAATTCATGAATATGGATTCTCCTTCATCAATAATTATTACTCCCTTCAACTACCATGAATGGAAATCCAAAATCTCCATTCTATTTTGCAGTAGAGGATTGTACAGAGTTACTCTATCTTTGGAGAATGAGCCCAATGTTGTGATTGAGAAAGACAAGTGGCACAATTGGATGGATGAATCCTATGGATTGCTTTTCCTCTCTATTTTTCCCTATATACTCTTTTATTTAGATGGTTTGACCACTCCAAACCAAGTATGGACTCAACTGGAGTCTCTCTTTGGATTTCAAGATGAGCTAAGAGCGCATCAATTGGAGATTTACTTATTCTCACTGAGTCCAAGCAATTTCAAATATATTGAGGGTTTCTTCACCAAGTTCAAGTCACTAGTTCTAATGCTGAAGCAATGTGGGATTGAGAAAGAATATGATCAATTAATCCTTTCGATTCTTTGAAAATTGGGCCTTGATTACTCAGTTTTTGTGTCTACCTTTCATGCTACTAGACTTGTTGTTCCTAAGTGGAAGATGCCTTCTTTAAATTCTTTTCTAGATTCACTAACAAAGGAGAAGGATAAATTGATCCATATTGGTGTTCTTAATTCTCCCTGTTGAAATATTGTAACTTCGAAGAATATTCTATATGTGTTTCTTTGTGGTCCCCGATGGTCCTACTGGGAGAACCACTTATATTACTTTGTACCTCGATGCTTCTAATCGGAAGAACTAATAAGAGTCATGAGGTAGTCCCCTCTAATTGTAAAGGTGGGTCATTAGCACCCTAGTGTGGTTACTTGAGCCTACATGTGTAACTCGAGCCTACATGATTAACTCGAGCCTACATGACAGATGAGTTAACTTAAGTGAACAGATGAATATAAATAGAGGTGTAGTGCTCCTCATTTAGGACACACACTCTCACTTGTGTAGTGCATTAGTGGAGAAGAGAAGTAGCTGGAGAAGGAGGAGGATCAAGCTTTGATCTCCTTATTGGTTTTATCTTTTATCTTTTTGGGACATCTATATTGAGGAAGCTTTTGCTGGGTTTTTCCCTTTAGGGTTTTCCCAAGATAAATCTTTGTGTTCCTTTTGTATGGTTGTGCTTGTTTATCTTTTAGTGATCCTGTTTATATGCTTTTGTTATGAAAATGAAATGAAATACTGATGTCTTAGTTAAGCATATGAAAATTTAACATGGTATTAGATCCACCCTAAAAGAAGACATTGTGTAGCTACAGAAGCTAGGGCTTCTTGCTTTTTGGTTCTCTCTCCACAATCGATCAGCAAAACAAGGCTAAGATGACTCTCCATTGAAGGGCGCATCTTTCTGTCGAAGCAGAATTCGATTCCGAGCATTTTCAATTTCCAGTGAGGGAAATTAGGGCTTCTTGCAGAAGAGGAAATTTTGAGTGAGCCTAGCATAGTATTTCTCTCCTCATAAAAATCGAATTTTAGAGACTTGGATCAAGATTTTTGGTTGGGTGAAACTCCAAGAAAGTCAAACCCTAGTTTGACCCCAAGCTAGAAAAACCCTAAATACTAAAACTGCTAAGTTTTGTACATTTGCTATATTCCAATATTGGTGAAGGATCAAGAGCTTAAAATTTTAGAGGCTAAGGATACAATCGGGATGTACACTATTTCCAAACTTCAGCCTCAAATTCTCTATATTCTTGGAGATATTATCCCTCCAATTTAGGGTTCCAGCCTCTTCCAGAAGTCATCCATAAACAGGACACCTGAGGAGAATTTATGTAGCTTGGGCTAGAGAGATCCAAATGGAATTCCTGAAGATGTTCCATAAACATAACAGACTATTCTTTCTTTGGTCCAAATTTCAGAACCAAAAGATGAAACAGTGATACATGGCAGGCCATACAACTTCGCTGTTCTGAACAGTCCTGTAACAGGTCACCTTGGGAAAAGGATCATAAATACAAATTGGTGAAACAAATTTTGATGAAAACTATGGTGTTATATCAAGGACATATGAGGTTACCTCAGTGATAAATTTCAGACATAAATAATCAGTAATTTCATAGATAGCACAGAAACAGTGACAGACATTTCTGCAGAAGAAATTGGAAAACTAGGGCTTCCTGTTCTGGGAGTTTCCCTCCACTGTTTTCAGAAAAGGAGTACATTGGACAGCTCCATTTGAAGAGATATATATTTCTATGCAATCAGATCTAAAATATTCCAAGTTTTAAAAATTATGGTTTCTCTGACAAGCCCTAGATCATCCAGCTCTAGAAGCACGATGGACACCTCAAATCGGTAAGATCTAATCTTTTGCTATTTGCATTTGACGTTCTCATTTCAAAGTGATATATCACATCAGATATATGATAATCTTGGTAAAGTTTACAACTTCCAAGCATGGAATTATTTGATCTCTCTAAAGAAAATGAATTGGACACCTACATGAGTAGAGAGGTTCCAGTTCTAGAGGGAGATGAGCCTCAAAGCCTTACACAAGAAGAACTTGATCAAGGCCATGAAGATCACTGTTGATTCAATCACGAATCAACCTGTACCACAAGTGTCTTCCCTAAAGACACCAAATATGTTTCATTTCTTGATCAATCTATTTGAAGATAAGAAAATAATTCAGAAGATGGATTTGAGAAAATAGTTGAAGAATGTGAAGATCCAGAATGCATAACATCTTCAAGCAATAGAAGAAGCAGAGAATGCAGAAGTGGTGAAAGCCGCCTTGAATGTCCTCCCATGATCATGGGATTCATTCATGTGAGGAATGTGTGCCAGAAGAAAGTGATTACTTTCAGTTGACTTTGGGAAGAAGAAGAAGCTTGTCTCATAAGAAGAGAAGAAGAAAGATGGGAGCAAATTGAAGATCAAGGTATCACCATTCAAAGAATATCCCTCAAGCGATGAGGAATATGAAGAACTCAATTCTTGATGAACCTCTTATCCATCTTATAATTTGGATAAGAAATGATGATAAAGCAGAATGATCAAGATGGAATCTACCCACGAAACAAATAAAATATAAGTATTAAATTGTCATTTCATGATATTGTTTTACATTTGATTATATTCAGTTGATGTGTTATGCATGATAGATTGTTTGCATTAATGACTGTATACTACTAACATGCATGTGATGGGTAAGTAGCTCATGGTGCTATACAACTCTCCATTGATACTTATAAAACCTCTTTGCTGACATATTGGATTAGTCTGGAAAGTTTCTGTGAGATATGGATGAATGTTGTATTGGCTAAACTGTTGCATGATGCATAAGAATTTGTCGTTATGCATATGATTTATGAAATATTTCTAACCATGCAACTGGTGCATTTGAATTGTAGGAAATGTCCTGTACAACCTCCTACAAGAAAATAAGGATGAGACTTGTTCCAAAGAACAAGTGATGACAATTCAATAAACATGAATCTGAAGCTCCCAGGGTCAGAGACACCATGACGGAAGAAATAGCTTCAAAGAGCGGTAGATCCACCTTGAAGGATGAAGACTACCATCGGTATGAGAGATAACTCAAGATGAAGAAAAGAATGCTATGAAAGAAGCTATGATCAAAGAATAAAAGTTGATCATGGGGAATGATGTATACGATATGATTTCAAGACATAAAGGAAAGTATGTAGCATCCTCCATATGGATATACAAGAACAAGTGTACAAAGCAAGGTTCGTGATTTGCCTCAGAAAGAATAGACTATGACATGACATACTCTATTGACCAGTATATATCAAGCATAGAACCACCTGTATAGAATGAAGAAGGAAGATAATACTCCACTTCAGAAGGAGTGACTATAGAAGATATCTGAGTTCGACATGGTACAACATGATGGACAACTTTTTTGATGGATCGAGACTTTTGGGTTCCAACCTTCAAAGTTGAATGCAGAAGACTAGGATATGTTGATCATCTAACAAGATGAACTCATGGAAGATGTTATGATAAAAGAATACTAGAATGATGTTTGGGATATAGTACTCAAACCAGAAAGAAATAATGTGGTATCTTACAAATGGATCTGCAAGATAAAATATGTCGCTAGATGTTTCTATAATAAAGAGGGAATTAATTCTAAAGAGACACTTACTCCAGGAAGCAAGGTACACTTCCTTCAGAACTATGATGGTAGTTGCTTCCATGATGAAGTAAAGACAACCCTTACTTAATGGTATGATTGGGGAAGATTTTTACATTGAAAGGATTTGAAGTTTAATACAGATGGACTCATATATGTAGGTTGAAGAAGTCCCTCTATGGCATGAAGCAAGCTTCCAGAGCTTGGTATGGAAGGATAGACAGTTTCTTGTCAATTATGGGCTTTACCAAGAGTAAAGCTGATCCTAACCTTTATCTCAAGGTTTTAGAAGATGAACTTGTCATCCTTTTATTATATGTGGATGACTTATCCTTGACAGGGAAGGAGAAACAGATCATGGAAAGCAAGAAGAAAATAGCATAAGAATTTGAGATAAAAGACCTTGGGTTAATGCACTATTTCCTAGGTCTAAAAATATGACAAAGTTCATAAGAAATATTTCTCAACCAAGTATGTGGTAGAGATATTGAAGAGATTCAATATGTTGGAATGCAAATCCATGGCCACCCCCATGGACTCCAACCTAAAGCCGTTAGTTGATGACTCATCAGAGTTAGTGGATGTGACTCATTACAAACAAATCATTGGGTCATTAATGTATTGAACAAACTCCAAACCAGACATTTGTTTTGCTGTGAAAACCTTAAGTCAATATCTTGTTCAACCAAGACGGGTTCACCTAGTAACCACAAAACATGTGATGAGATATCTGAAAGGGACTATAGAATTTGGTCTATACTATGATGGTAGCCATGAGTATAGATTGTATGGCTACACAGATGCAGATTGGGTTGGAAGTATTTCAGACAGGAAAAGCACATTAGGTAGATGCTTTTGTTTGGGGTATGCTATGAGTTCATGGTTTAGCAGGAAACAGTCCAGTGTTTCTGATAGCATGGCTGAAGCAAAATACATAGCAGATTTATCTACTAAGTTGTGAAGTCATATGGATTTGGAAGCTGATATCAGGTCTCTTTGACCTGAAGATGGATACTACAATGATTCTATGTGATAACCAGATTTGTGATGACAGAGAACCCTGTGTTCCGATTGTAACACATAAAAATTTGGTATTTCTACATACGAGATAAGATATAGATGATGTTTCAGTATTTACATACTGTAGATGCAGATGATGATGATTCCGTATTTCTATACTGAAGATATAGATGATGATGCTTTCAGTATTCACATACTGGAGATACATATGGTGATAGTTTAGTATTCACATACTGAAGATGTAGATGATGATGGTTTGAATGATGATGTACTGATGAAGCCTCTGTCTCAGGTAAAGTTCAAACACTTTTGAGACAATCTTGGTGTTGTTCGAAAAGACCTTCCTCAAAAGGGGGAGTAGTGATGTTGCAGTGGGATTGTATCATCCCTGGGCAATTGCCCTAAAGTGATACGAATACCTCGGTCCTCGAGAATGAAGAGGGATTGTATCATCTTGGGACATCTGTCCAAAAGTGATCCAGTGACCTTGGTCCTCGAGAATGAATAGGGATTGTATCATCCTGGGACATCTGTCCAAAATAGATCCAGTGACTTCGGTCTTCATGAATGTGGTGGGATTGCATCATCCTTGAAATTTGGTTCAAAATGTATCCAGAGGTCTCGAGCCTCGTGAAAGTGGTGGATTGCATCATCCCTGAACCTTGGTTCAAAATGTATCCGGAGGTCTCAGCCCCCATGAAAGTGGTAGGATTGCATCATCCCTGAACTTTGGTTCAAATTGTATCCGAAGGTCTCGGCCCCCATGAAAGTGGTGGATTGCATCATCCCTGAACCTCGGTTCAAAATGTATCCGGAGGTCTCGGCCCCCGTGAAAGTGGTGGATTGCATCATCCCTGAACCTCGGTTCAAAATGTATCTGGAGATCTCGGTCCCCGTGAATGTGGTAGGATTGTATCATCCTTGAACTTTGGTTTAGAACGAATTCAGTGACTTCGGTACTCGAGAACGTGTGTTGATCTCATAATTCCTAGAGGAAGGATTGTCTGAGTTCCACATATGTGTTGATCTCATAATTCTAAAAGGAAGGATCATTAGTAACTCCGTAAAGACCTAAATCCCATAATTCCAAAAGGAAGGATCATTTAATTGATCTCGTAATTCCAATAGGAAGGATTGTCTGAGTTCCACAAATGTGTTGATCCTGTAATTCCAATAGGAAGGATTTTCTATGTTCCACATCTATGTTGATCCAGTAATTTCGAAAGGAAGGATCATTAGTAACTCCATAAAGACCTAAATCCCGTAATTCCAAAAGGAAATATCATTGAATTGATCTCGTAATTCCAATAGGAAGGATTGTCTGAGTTCCACAGATGTGTTGATCCCGTAATTCCAATAGGAAGGATTTTCTGAGTTCCACAAATGTGTTGATCCCGTAATTCTGAAAGGAAGGATCGTTAGTAACTCTGTAAGGACCTAAATCCCATAATTCCAAAAGGAAGGATCGTTAGTAACTCCGTAATGAACTAAATTCCATAATTTTGAAAGGACGGATCATTGGTAACTCCGTAAAGACCTAAATCCCATAATTTCGAAAGGAAGGATCATGTTGATGTTTTGATGATGTTGATGGTTTTATGATGATGATGATGTACTGATTGAAAGATCAGAATATGATGATGATGCTATTGTTGCTGATGATGATATTCTTTGATAGAAAGATCAGAATATGATGATGATGATGTTTCTCTAATCGAAAGATCAGAAGTTGCTGATGATGATCTCTAATTGAAAGATTAGAATATGATGATGATGTTGTTGTTTATGATGATGATGTTTTCTGATCGAAAGATCATAATATGATGATGATGATGTTTCTCTGATCGAAAGATGATAAGTCGCTGATGATGATGTTCTTTGATCAAAAGATCAAAATATGATGATGATGATGTTTTCTGATCAGAAGATCAGAAGTTGCTTATGATTATGATGTTGCTGCTGATGATGATGTTTTCTGATTGAAAGATCAAAATGCGATGATGATGATGATGTTTCTGATCAAAAGATTAGAATGTGATGATGATGAGATCCTGATGATGATGATGACATACTGATCAAAATATCAAAATATGATGATGAGTTGATGTTAGAGTATGATGATCTTTGGTTGATGATGTTTCTGATCAAAACATCAGAGGTTGGTGGTAATGATGATTCTGATTGAAAGATCACAGTGTGATGATGATGATATTTTGATGCTGATATTTTGATGACGATGATGTTGATGATGTTTCTGATCGAAAGATTAGACTATGATGATGATGTTGTTGCTGATCGAAAGGCCAAAGTGCTGAATAAAATGTTGCTGATCGAAAGGTCAAAGTGTTGAAGATGATGTTTCTAATAGAAAGGTCAAAATGCTGAAGATGATGTTGCTGATCAAAACGTCAAAGTGCTGAAGATGTTGCTAATCGAAAGGTCAAAGTGCTGAAGATGTTGCTACTGATTGAAGAGTCAAGATGCTGAAGATGTTGCTGATCGAAGTGGTCAAAGTACTGATGATGCTGAAGACTAAAGATTGTAGATGAAGACTACATGAAGTTGAAAAGCTTCCAATGATTTATAGATGTATCACCTTGATGATGTTGATGATGTCCTCTATCTCTCTCCTATTATTCTTGTTGTTGATGTTGTTATAGAATACCCTTCTCGTTAAGGGGGAGTGTTGAAATATTGTAACTTCGAAGAATATTCTATATGCATTTCTTTGTGGTCCTTGATGGTCATACCGAGAGAACCACTTGTATTAATTTGTACCCCAATGCTCCTAATTGGAAGAACTAATAAGAGTCATGAGGTAGTCCCCTCTAATTGTAAAGGTGGGTCATTACCACCCCAGTGTGGTTACTTGAGCCTACATGTGTAACTCTAGCCTACATGATTAACTCAAGCCTACATGACAGATGAGTTAGCTTAAGTGAACAGATGAATATAAATAGAGGTGTAGCGCTCCTCATTTAGGACACACGCTATCACTTGTGTAGCGCATTAGTGGAGAAGAGAAGTAGATGGAGAAGGAGGAGGATCAGGCTTTGATCTCCTTGCTAGTTTTATCTTTTATCTTTTTGGGACATCTATATTGAGGAAGATTTTGCTGGTTTTTTCCCTTTAGGGTTTTTGCAGGATAAATCTTTGTGTTCCTTTTGTATGGTTGTGCTTGTCTATCTTTCAGTGATCCTGTTTATATGCTTTTGTTATGAAAATGAAATGAAATACTGATGTCTTAGTTAAGGATATGAAAATTTAACACTCCCAAGATCAAGGATCATGCTCTCTTGTTTGAAGGAAGCAAGAATCACAAATCAAAAGAGAATGTCATGTCCCCTCAAAGTGGCCATTAAATTGTTGACCATACTAGACTCCAAGGAGGGGCTCAATTTGACATTAATCGTTCTCCCTAGGGAAATTTTGAAATAATTAATTAAGGCATGTATCTAAGTTTTATTTTCCATTTCAATTATTTATTCTAATTAATGAGGTGTAAATAAGCTACCTAGTCAGGTGGGGTGCATTGTGCAAGTCTGCTAGCCAAGGAAGGAAAGAGGAAACACTACGACAAAAGCTGTCATAGGAAACAAAGAGGAAAGTACCTAAAAGAAGAAAAAAACAATCAAGGATAAAGTAGGGAATTTTTTCAAATGACAGTGCAGTTTTCTCTTATGGATCTCATAAAATCTATACGAGAAAAGCAGGAAAGTTTTGAAAGGAAGAACAGTTTCCTTATGACTCTGGAGAAGCAAAAAAAGGTGTCATAACTCAAAAGAAGAAACTTTTGACTAATATAAGGTGTAGTTTCTAATTGAAAAGGATGATTTGGACTTGGAAACAATTCCACATGGTCCTACTTGCTAAATATCCCAAAGGATGCGCCTATGTGGCTAGGGTTAGGGTTTGTTGAGGGTTGACTTTCTCTCACAGGTCACCTTGGATCCTCACTTACTAAGAAGTTCACTTACCACTCTATTAAAGGTGAATTTGACCCCATTGACTCAGTTTGGATGATTTGATATTTTTTTTATGCTATGTGAGCATACTCTCTAAGTGTTGGGCCTCAGACCATTGGGTGATGATCCCCGAACCCCTCCTCCCTTCTCTTCCATTGCCCTTTCTATCTATTGCAAGTCTATGGAGAACTAATGTCAGCCAGTGAAGCTTATTAAAGAAGTATGTTATAGCCACCATCAATTTCAGGTTGAGCTCCAGTGAAGCCCATGCTTCACTTATGGTCACAGCCCCTTGCTGGTCGTGATTTGGGCCTCCTGCCCCTTAATTTCGGAATCCTATTTGTAATGGTTAGTAAATAATGTGATTTATTTTATATAGTGTCATTATCTTATGAAAATTTCATTTATCAGGTCGATATATCTTAGACCCTAAAAAATATTATCTCAGTTTCATAAAAAGGTCACATTTTATCAGTGTATGGGGGGGATTGAGTGAATATGAGTGTTGTAATAAATCATTCATGATGGGGAAGTGATTGAAATATGTATTTATTTTAAGAGAGATCATATTTATCTCTGTTATAAATATTATGTGTTACATAATTGGATTTAAGCTGATTTAATAGCTTTTTTAAGACCCTAGCTAGATTACTAGTTTTTAATAACTAGTTTTACTAAAATTGACGCAAAACAGGATCTATAAGCTCAAACTTAGCTCTTTAAGTTCTTGTGGTTCATTAACAGGAATAAATTACCATATAAATCTATAGAAACCTTTTTTTTGGGTCATATGACTCTTTTTCATCCTCCTCTACAAAGGGTTTCTCTTGACCAAAATTGCTAGAAATCCCCAAATTCATCCAAAACATCTTAAACTTTCCAGAACCTCAGAAAACTATCTAAATAATTTTTTTTATGTTACATTAAGTCTGGAAAAAACCTATTCAATTTTCCTGAAGCCTCTGGTTGAAATAGACCAAACTAGTTTCCTTAGTTTCACGGTTTGGCTGCCCAAAAGCGTGGTAGTAGGTTTCCACAGAGAGGACTCTAAAAAATAAATGGAACCATATATAAATGTGTTAGTGGAGAGGAAATTCCATGTCATACATCTCTTATTTTTCTTCGCACTGATGACCCTTGTCCTCTGCAAAATTTCCCAGAAGAAACCCTTGTTTTACCCAATCTGAGAAGGCTCTGTGTGAACCAATTAAAATTTCAGAATTGTTTAAGTAAAATTACAGAATTAAAGTGTTCAGGTCTGCACACCAGACTTAGGAGATTATAGTGGTATTAGAGCATGGTCCTCCATATCTACTCTTGATATTACACAATGGGCCCAAAATACAATTCTGACACCAAAAGAAAGATTCCTCAGGAGGAGGAAGTAGAATCTGTGCATGGGAGATTTCATTAAGAAAGGGATGAAAAAGATGAATTTTGGAATTTTGTTAAGAATATGCTGAGAGGTATGCAAGAAATATCCACAAACAAAATACAGTCTGATCAAGAGACTAGATAATTCTTGGCTAAATAGTTGGGAGTGAAAAATGGGGAAGGGAGCAATATTGGCTCCCAATATGAAGAAAGAAAGGTCATGCGGAGGAGTGTTTTTTCCAAGACTGGGCTTCACAATAGGCCACTTGAATTTATAGAGGAACCAAAATTGCAGCCAAGACTACCATGCCCAAATTTGTAGAAACCCATAAAGAATATCCTGAAGCCCGGGTTGAAACTATTTCTACATGGGAAGAACAATTTTCTATCTACCAATCTTTTAGTGAGGAATGAGAAGGGCTCTGCCATTCCAAGATTTTTGTGAAACTCAATTTAGGTGACATCCAATAGGGGTTGCAAGGCATTCATATCAGAATTATGAATTAAATAATGCCATTGGGAAAATCACCTTGCCATATTTTGATGGCACTTCAAATTGCTCGATGAGCTCCTGGATTTAGAAAATGGATACATATTCCCTGCTGAATCCTATGGCAAAAAGGGATGACATTAAGTTGGAAGCACTACATCTTTATCAGGATTCCATTTTCTAGTGGTTTCATGGCATGAAAACATTAGGCCATGACCAATTAGTCACCTATGAGGAGTTCACCAGGAAATTAATAGAAATATTTGACAAAAGAGATCCTGACATCTCTTTCCAGGATTTGGAACACATAAGACAAGTTGGAACTCTAGAAGCATACATCTTAGAGTTCCAAAAGGTGGCTGTAATGGTCATTGACATATTAGAATCAAGGCTGATCCTTTTGTTTAAAGAAGGACTTGTTAAACCATTGAAGGGGTTGGTGAAGGACTAGAGACCTGCAATATGTTATATCGAGGACCAATTATCCTCTCAGACCTTCCTTGCCACATAAATTTCAGAACCAAAAACCTCCTATAAGAAACTTTCTTACCCCTGGCAATAAATATTATTCCTATGAGGATCGGGATGAATTGATGAGGAAGAAACTTTGTTTTTTCTGCGAAGAACCGTGGGATCTCGGTCACAAATGTCTGAAAGGAAAAGCCCATTATATTGAATTATTTTCTGAAAGTGATGAAGAAGGGGTAGAAGAAGCTGATTTTGGGGATGGAGAGTATGAAACAACTGAAGAAGAGGAGGAGCCTCATCAAAACAATAGCAAAATTTCTATGCTCAGTGTAGTTTCTTAGGTTCCACACTTTAAGGCTGAAAGGAGTTCTGCAAGGGCAGAAAATTACAATTCTTGTTGCTGGGGGTGCCACACATAATTTCATTGATTTAGCCTTGGTGGAGAGGATTCACTGTGTTTATTCCTGGTAACCATACCATGGAGTGTAATCGATGGATCACAGATCTGCATGTAAACATAGGTGACTATACTGTGAAAGACAAAATGTTGTCAATGTGGCAGACACCAACATGGTGTTTGGGGTTTAATGGTTGTACTCTATTGGAGAGCACCCTATAAATTACTAGATACAACAAATAAGTTTCAAGGATGCTAAAGGAAAATCAGTGGAATTGAAAGGTATCAATACTTATCCTAGCCAAGTAATATCTGCAAAAAGTATGAGATCTGTTATGAAGCATGGAGACATTGAGTGGGCTATTGAATTCCAAATCAACACTGAGGGAACAACTGTGAAAGTTTCCTCCCAGCCCGAAGATATTAACAAATTGTTGGAGAAGCATAAGAGGTTTTTTGAAGACCTTCCACATGGTAGGCCAGCGGACCGTGGCATTGAACACATGAATGAGTTGGAAGCTGGTACACTTCCAATCAAAATACACCCCTATAAGCATCCAAGGAGATTCAAGGATGAAATTGAGAAGGCCTTCAAGGAGCTCCTTGAGTTCAGCCTCATCATACCAACTTCTAGCCCCTTTTCTTCTTCAGTGGTTCTTGTGAATAACATGGATAGGACACTCCAGATGTGTATATATTTTCGAGCTTTGAACAAAAAGAAAATAAAGAACATGTACCCAATTCCCAGAATTGATGTGCTGATGGATGAGCTAGATGGGACCAATTTTTTCTCCAAAATAGATCTACGGTTAGGTTCCCATCAAATCAGAATGAGGGAGGAAGACATACAAAAGACAGCCTTCTGCTGTCATTTTGGCCACTTCCAATTTCTGGTCATGCCATTTGGCTTGACTAATGCACCAGTAACTTTCCAGTCATGCATGAATAAGGTATTTAGAAAACAACCACGTAAGTATGTCATTGTGTTTTTTGATGATATTCTGATCCACAATATGACATGGGAGGATCATTTACAACACTTAGAGGAGGTACTTACTATACTTGTAGATCTGTCATTTTTTTCCAAAATGTCTAAGTGTGAATTTGGTATGGCAGAACTATTGTATCTGGGCCATGTGATCTGCAAAGAATCGGTTAAGGTAGATCCAAAAAAAATAAAGGACATATTGGAATGGGCCAAGCCAAGGAACCTCACTGAGTTGAGAGGTTTCATTGGCTTGTGTAACTACTACGACAGATTTGTCAAAGGATACTCTCACTACACTACACCCTTGACATATTTGACTAATAAAGGTGCATTCAGTGGGAATGAGGAGGCTGAAAAATATTTTTAGAAAATGAAAGAGGTAATGAGAAGTTCTCCAGTACTTGCCTTACCATATTTTAATAAACCTTTTGTGTTGGATTGTGATGCCTCTAGCGTAGGAATTGGGGTTTCCCTAATGCAACATAGGAATCCTATTTCTTTTGAGAGAAGAAAATTGCAGCCACATGAAAGGTTGTAATCTATATATTATAAGGATATGCTGGCCATCATGCATGCCTTGGCGAAATTCAGGAAATACCTGGTGGGAGGTAAGTTCATTGTGAAGATTGATCACAACAGTCTTAGACATTTCCTTACCCAAAAGTAACTCAATGACAGGAAGCAAAAATGGGTGAGTAAAGTTCAATCTTTTGATCTTGGCATTGAGTATAAAAATAGAAAAATGAATGTTGTGGCTGATACACTCTCCCGTTGGGCCACATTCTCTTTGCTGCAAAAATGTTAGGATTGGAAGATCCAGTTGGCTACTGAATACTCTAAATATTAGTTTGCATGTGATGTGTTGGATGGAGTGAACCAGAATGAAGAGTAAAAATTCCATGAGAACCTCATTTATTACAAAAACATAATTTTCTTAGTGCCAGGATCTGCACAAAAGAGGTAAATCCTAGGAGCTGCACATGATGCATCAGTGGCTGGTCAGCCTGGTTTTCTAAAGACTTACCGTAAGGTAAGGGAGAGATTTACTTGGAAAGGTCTTAAATATGATGTAGTCATGTGTGTGAAAGAATGTTTTGCATGTCAGCAGAACAAAGTTGAGCACTCACACCCTGCTAGACTCCTCCATCCTCTCTCGATTCTAGATAAAAAATGGGAATGTGTATCAATGGAATTTATCACGGGGCTGCCAAAGTCACAGGGGAAATATAGTATTTTTGTAGTGGTTGATAGGTTGACAAAGTATGCACATTTCTTTGCAATAGTATCCACTATTTCAGCTAGTGAGATTGCTGCACTATTCTTTAAGGATATCTTCAGATTGCATGGGATGCCCAAGGTCATAATCAGTGACATAGATAGTAAGTTTACTAGTGCCTTTTGGAAGAAACTGCTTGGTCGGGTTGAAAAAAATATGAACATGAGTATAAGCTATCTCCCCCCTACAGATGGGAAAATAGAGAGGGTCAACCAATGGCTAGAGGGATACCTCTGTAACTATGTTACGAGACATCAAGGAGCTTGGGAAACTTGGCTTCACTTGGGTGACTTCTGTTACAACACCACATTTCATATTTCTATCAGAATGACCCCCTTTATGGATTTATATGGTTATGAAGCTCCAAATTTTGTAGACTTAATATTTGGAGACTGTAAGGCACAAGAATCTAAAGATTGGTTGCAGGCCAACCAAGACATTTTAAGGGCACTAAAAGACAATTTGCAGATGGCACAGAATCAACAGAAGATTTTTGCAAATAAGCACAGAATCAACGAAGTGTTTCAGGTGGGAGACTTAGTGTATTTAAGGCTAAAACATTATAGACAGTATTCCTTGAAGAATAACAGGGAATCAAAACTTCAACCCAAATTTTATGGTCCCTACAAAATTAGCATAAAAGTTGGAGAAGTAGCTTATGAGTTGGATTTGCCAACAAGCACCAGAATCCATAATGTGTTTCATGTCTCTTGTCTCCAAAAGGTAGTGGGTCAACAAGTAGTGGTTTCTAAATAAATTCCACCATTGGATGATGAAGGCCACTTGGTCCTGATACCAGAGAAAGTGCTAATGAGCAGAGAAAAGAAATTAAGGAAAATAATAGTAAAACAATATTTGATACATTGGAAAGGCTTTCCGAGTGAAGATGCCACTTGGGAGGGTGAGAAGATCTTACAGCACCCAGCTTTGCTTCTACTTGAGGACAAGCAGATTTGGGATTGGAGGACTCTCATGTCCCCTCAAAGTGGCCATTAAAGTGTTGAAAATACTGGACTCCTAGGAGGCGCTCAATTTGACATTAATCATTTTCCCTAGGGAAATTCTGCAATAATTAATTAACTAAGGAATTTATCTAAGTTTTATTTTCCATTTAAATTATTTATGCTATTTAATGAGGTGTAAATAAGTTCCCTAGTCAGGTGGGGCACACTGGGCAAGTCTGCTAGCCAAGGAAGGAAAGAGGAAACACTGTGAAAAAATATGTCATAGGAAACAAACAGGAAAGTACCTAAAAGCAGAAAAAAAGTCAAGGATAAAGCAGGAAAGTTTTTCAATGGAGGGCGCAATTACCTCTTATGGATCTCAAAAAAGATAAAAGACAAAAGAAAGAAATTTTTCAAAGGAAAGAACAGTTTCCTTATGATTCTGGAAAAGCAAGAAAGGTGTCATAACTCAAAAGAAGCAACTTCTGACTAAGAGATTGAGCAGTTTCTAATTGTGAAGGATGATTTGGACTTGGAAACAATTCCACATGGTCCTACTTGGTAAATTTCCCAAAGGAGGCACCTATGTGGCTAGGGTTAGGGTTTGTAGAGGGTTGACTTTCTGTCACAGGTCACCTTGGATCCCCACTTGCTAAGAAGGTCACTCAACACTCTATTAAAGGTGAATTCGACCCCATTGACTCATTTTGGATGATTTGATATTGTGTTTATGCTATGTGAGAATACTATTTGAGTGTTGTGCCTCAGACCATTGGGTGATGATCCTCAAACCCCTCCTCCCTTCTCTTATCACTCTAGGAAAATCCTCTAGGTTGTAGCTCAAGGATGCCTGGTAACTTAAATGTTTTTATGGTTTTCTAAGTGGATCAATTTAGGTGATATATAGGACCTCACACTCTCAAGACATGCATGAAACTCAATTAGGGATAAGGCTTCTAACTACCATTGTTTAGAGGTTTGATAATATGGTGCAGAGATGGAGAACTTATCATGCTAGTAGATTCATACATAAAAAAGATATATATAAATGGCTATTAATAAGAAGGAAATTACTTATAATTCAAATCATTAATATACCAATAGGATGACATCTATCACACATCCATTAACATGAATAAACCTAAATAACACATTCAAGCATAAGCACCGAACAGACAAGAAATGGAAGTTGAACATATGATAGCAAAAGAGCTTATATTAGGTCATGAGCAATATGAGAAGATTGATAATAGTAATGTTATATAGGTCCCCAAAGTCAAACCCTTTCAATAACATAAGTCTTAGGATTTATAGCATTTACAAAATATTTAGATCCTGAAAAATTGGATCTAATTTACTAAAAATAAACATAATAATTGTTTTTGCATAATTAGGTTAAAAACCCTAATTTAACTACTAGACTATCTAACAGAACAACTCGTCCCTTGTTTGAAATATATGATGACTGAAGTGAGTACTGGGAATAAAATGCCACTGGTCCTTTGCTAGATAGTTAGTGTTTGTGACCCTTTCTTCTTTTATGTAACTGAAAAATTGGAGCATACCTTCCCTAATGTTGTTCTTCAGTACCTTTCATCTTTATACTTCATCCCTAATCTAGTTATGTTCGCCCAAAACCTGTCCTTTCTGCCAAAATTTGATATTGTACTTCTTTCTTCTTTCGATCGTTAAGGGATCAAAATATTAGGTCTGTTAGCTACCGAAAGTGTTGCTTTCAGTGGCTAATGAACCACTTCAGTGTCTGCCTAAGCCACCGAAATCCCTATTTTTTGCAAAAAATTTCAAGCAGCTCCAAAATTATGCCTTTAAATTTTGTAGTTGATGGGAGTTCTTCACTTACTGCTACAACTTGCACTGCTAGGTCAGCACCTTCCTCTCTTTCTTCTTCTAAATATGAGTAGGGTTGGTTCAAAATGTTTCCAATATGCATTGTGATTTCCTTGCCCTTTTCACTAAAGTCTAGGTTTCTTTTAACTTGCTTGGTTTTAGAAGAGGAAGTAGGTTGTTCTTTTGTTGTTGGGGAGATAGCCCTTCTTTTCCTCTTTCCACTCTTTGGGGTGCTAGATTTCTTCAAAGGAGACTTTCCCTTCTCTTCTGGCTGTAGGCCTATTTCAAAACCATTCCAAAACAAGAAATGTGTCCATGCCATATTTCTCCTCTTCAGGAATTCTTGGATAAGGAGTTGTATGAGGCCATGATGAGACAGTCTTCCAACAATATTAGTTGGCTGAGCCTTCACCTGGTGTGCCATTTTTGGCAGGCTCCTGTGTAAGTAGAAAGGTAAATTTAGTGGGCTCTTTCCTGTTAAGTGGTTCATTAATTTGAAATGATAAATCATGACCCTATTGTCTCTACCTTCATAAGTTATATATACCACAATGGCCTTCAGTAATTGTTGCCACCTCTATTCTAGCCAGGTGGATGGGACACTTTTCTTCCACACCACCCCTCTGTGTTCAGGCTTCAAATAAGATATGAACTACACATCTTTTGTAATATTCGTTTTAAACCACTTTACACCAGTCCTTGGGAGTTTAGTCACCTGTGTAATTAGGGTTTCATCCACCATGAATTCCTTCTTACCTATGAGAACCTTGGAGCCATCGAAAGAGAGAGAAAACACCTCAGCCACCTGCTGGTGTGAACCTTGAAATTTCTCACAATATTTGTAGTAGCCTGCATCTTTGAAGAACTAAAAGACCTCTGGATGTGCCTCCAGGTAGTTGATGTCTCCTAATTCTTACCTGAGAGAATGCCCTCCCTTATTCATTTGTTGAATGTGCTCCATCCTGAGTGTGTGCAAAAATTCAATTCAACTTCTCTGGAAGAGGTTAGCAGATTGACTTAAAGAGGTGGCTTCAAGTGGTGAGGATTCATGAAATTTAAGGTGGAGTGTACTAAAGAATAAGGAACTGATTATGAGGGTTTTAACACCTTGAGAAGTTCTTGAGTAAGACGATGATGGCCTTTGGTGATATCATTGAGACCACTTGCCAAACAATCATTTTTAATTCCAACTTGATATTCACTTGATATTTTTTGTAGTTTTTTTGATAGATGGAGGGAAAACTAGGGTTTTGAATCACATCAAACATCATCATATCAATAATGACCTCCTCACTCATTTACTTACTCCTTGTTGTAGTTTCCCTGCCCTTTCGGTGGTCTATCATGCCCTATCATGATCTCTATTGTGCTGACAAGCTTTGATTTGATGGGTAGTTAACCATTTCCTCTGTCAGATTTTTTGGTGGTTAAGGGAACCTAGGATTTTGTTTGCTAGCTACCAAAAGCTGACCTTTGAATGGCTAATGAACCGCTGACATGTTTTCCCAAGCCACTGAAACGTTATGTCCAAATGGTCTTGTGAAACTTGCGTTGAATGGATTATAACCTTTCTGGATCTCCTTGTTTGACTGCCGAAAGGCAGGCCTTTCATTGGCTAATGAACCATCAACACATTCACCTAAGCCATCGAAACTGACTTTTCCCTAAACGCATTTCATTTTCTTTTGGTGGTAAGTTGCCTCCTTCAATTGTTCTCTAAGCTACTGAAACCAATGCTTTTCAGTGACTAATGAGTTGTTTGAAAGTCTTTCCTAAGCCACCGAAAGTTCTTTTAACAAATATCCAATTGGGCCAGCTTTTAGTGGTTAACCCTGATCTTGTGTTAAACTGTTAGCTGTTGAAACCAAAGCTTTTCGGTGGCTAATGAGTTGTTGTAAAACTCCCCTAAGCCACTGAAAGCTAAAACTTTCAATTTTGTCAAATATCAAAATACCAAAGATCCTAAATTTGTTAGTTACCTTAAAATCTTTCATAATATGACTTGAAATCTTCATTTTGTTAAAAATAAATCTTCTGAGTAAACTTATTGAAAAATAAATTTATTTTGGGGAGATAACATCTGGCTCCTACTTGGGGATGGGAACCTCCCTGTGAGGTCCCAAGAACGCCATACCAAAATTCCTTTCCTGGAAAACAACTTAAACAATTTAAAACTATCATCTACTATTCCACTGGGCATGAAGTTTATTTTGTAAGCAAAAACAACCTACTAACTAATATTTTATGATAACAAGGCCTCGAAGCCTCAGATAAAATAGAGTTTCAGAAATTGCCTATTTACTGGGCCATCAAACACCTCCTGCCCTTCCATATTTTGCAATTTGAAGGCGTTGTTCTGCTATATCTAAGATATCACAAAAGGGCCAATCCACAGAGAGTCAAACTTTCCATGTTTTCCCTTGTTCTACCTAATAGCATCCCACTTGAGGACCCAATCTCCAACCTTAAAGTTGTCCACTCTTTCCCTTTTGTCAAACCTGACCTTGATCTTGTGTTGATGAGATTCTGACTTTCCTATCACTTGTTCCTTGACTTGCTGCAACTCCACCAAATCCATCATCCTCGTCACCATATCATTTGGTTCATCTTGATCCTCATGGAAGAATTTTGTAGCTGGTAGAATTAGCTGGATGGGAAAAATGGCCTCAGTACCATAAACTAATTTGGAGTGAGAAGTCCCTATAGATCTCTTGTCCATTACCCTATCATCCAATAAAGCAAACTTCAGCTTAGAATCCTAGATTTCCTAATTTGTCTCCAATAGTTTTGTGATGATCCTGACCAGGATTTTGTTGGATGACTCGGCCAGGCCATTACCTTGAGGGTAATAAGATGTGGAATGCACCAGCTGAATGCCCATTGACTCATACATGTTAACCAATGCCCCAACTTTGACATATGGTGCATTATCAGTCACTAACCTTACTGCGGAACCAAACCTGATAAGGATATTATCATATAAAAGCTTCATGCTGACCTGATGAGTTGCATTCCTGGTGCGTACTACCTCTATCCACTTGGTGAAGTAGTATATGGCTACTAGGATCCATTTATACTGACCACTGAATGAGGGATTTATTTCACCTAGGAAATCCATACCCCATTTTTGGAAAGGCCCATTCACTACAATAGGTTTAAGAGGCAAGGATCTGAGCTACTGCTTCCCTATAAATATTTGGCACTGGTCACAGGTGTTATAGCGGATTTCACCACACTAGGTGAATCACACATTGTATGGCCTTCCCTTGTCCCGCTGCAGACTCATTAGCCCCTTTGGACCACTTTATATCTTTTGATGTTACCTTGATCATCCCTAAAAACATTAGAATATTGATATACGCGGCTTTTTCCCCGATAACCGCGTACATACGCGGGTATTCCCTTGATAGTCGCATACATCGGGATGTGTACATAAATCCAAATCCTTTTGGACTGTTCCTTGACTTGGATCCGACTCATATGACTCCTGGCCTTCCATATGCCTTGAGATCGCACGGATTCGACCCTTCAATATCCCTTTGAAAAGCTATATAAGGAACCCCTTGGTACATTGAAAGCATAAGAGAACTTTGAGAGTAACAAAACTATAGTCCATTGTTGCCAAGATTTATGCTTCAGTCTGCATCCCTTTGTCCCTTGGAGCACTGTTGTGTTCTTCCCAAGCTTTCGTTTCACTAGTAAGCTTGCTATCGAAGTGATGGAGGATTGAGGTGGTGGAGGCCCAAGTGGGGGATTCAGTTTCTCCGATTCGCAGACGTGCCGTCAGAGGTGGTCACTTGTAATCTCTGATTCTTATTAATAGAAATATCTTTTCCTGTCCAGTAATGTGTATTTGAATGAATATTATTTCCATTGGAATATGTCAAATGCTTATACATTATTGATTATATATGCTAGAATAGATCTAACACCATGAAATATAATATGCTTGTATTGTTTACTTGTTGTTGAGGATATGCTATAACAATTCAAGCTGAAGATTGGAAAGCTCAACGGGGATCTACTACAACCGTCCGGAATAAGGTATGAGGTTTGATCCTTTAGTGTTAGATTGTTTATTTCTATTGCATATTGGGAAAGATTGATTTCTGGAGTCTAGCTGTCTGTTGTGGTACCCCAAGCCATAGGAATTTCTCTCCGTAACAACAGGCTCTCTCAAAAGTAGAGACATCAGAAAAAAGGACAGACCAATAGTACCCAGCCCTCAGAATCTTGTGGACTGTGGTCTTCCAATAATTATGGCCTCCACATGTGCTTGAATGAAAGTGATGAATGACTTGAACTGATTCTTCTTTATCTAGACATCTCAACAAAACACTAGACAAATCTTTCCAATACAACAATTTATCAATTACACAAAATTAACAGACTTTAGTTTAAGAGCTCGTGCTTTAATTGGAGTGAGACCAGGAAGACCTTCTAATTTTAGTAGGAAATGAATAATACCTGAGTATCACTCACATGAGGACAAGTTGTCATCTACTTAATGAATGTCATTCTGATCCTAAACTACTTCTATTGCTACTTCAGTTTGCAATTTTGCTGAATTTACACAAGTGAAATTTATCCCCAAAAGTTCACAGTTTTCTTTAGCCATTAGTTTCTCCAGAGCTTGGCCTTTCACTAGCTTGGTGGGATTTACCTCTATGTCAAAATCAATAAGCTTGGAAATCCATTTAGCTATTTTTCCATCAATGTCAAGCTAATTCAACACATCCTTTGCAACAACTAAAGGGACATAGGCAAGGACATTTGCATGTAGAATGTAAATCCCGAAAGTTTTCAATCATTTGATGAGAGCATAAGCCTACTTCTCGATGGGATCATACTTTAGTTGAGCATCCCTCAATTTCTTTGTTACCACTTCATTTTTAGCAGTTGATTCAAGGGATTGACAGAGGTTCAGTAAGCGTCCCTGTCCCTTGAATCTCATGTGACCATCCTTCAACGAGGAAAGTGGTTGGTGTGTTGTAACATTGGGCATGATTCATATTCAAGGGCTACGATTGATCGAAGGTGGATCAATGGTCCTGAAACGCTTCACGCGAGAGAACATGTGTGATCAAAGCTCCTGTCCCGGATTGTGAAACATGTTAAAAGACCGACGGCTTTCGATGGTTGAGATGAGGCCTGGGGAAGATTTATGACCTACAGTGATTTAGCAATCCATACTTGTGCAGATAAAACCGCAATCTCAAATCATGAAAAGGTGCAGTGGTTGCAAAGATCAACGGCTGTGATGAAGAAGAGGAAAAATCTACGGCTATGGTTCATTTCGTAAGGTGAACTAGCATGGATGAAAACCTGAGTTCTCCATTGCAAAAAAGGGTGTGGCCTACTCTGATCGATCGCTGCATGAGGGTCTATCTCGATCAAAGGATCAGAATGTGTAATGATTAAGAACTTCCTACGATGTTTAGAAAAGAAAAGTCGGTAGAAGGATGAACGAAACATGGACGATGGATACGGAATATTCCTTTGATCAGATGGCTAAGAAAGACTCCCAGGGTGCAGATCTCCCATCTAGTGCAAAATTGACAGCAGAAGGGCCATTCGCATGTGTAATCTACCTCATTTTAGATTGGATGATTCCTTCAACACCATTCGAGATACGCCTGAGGTGGAATCATTCCTTGGCAGAGTCATATCACAAAAGGATAGGTGGCTTTTGTGTGAGCTGGCCTATGGAAATGGGGAAAGTAGCTGACGAATCTACAGATCACATGAGGCAGAACCAACGCGACGCGAGAGACCATTCCATTTCCCACTTCGAAGGAACAAGGAATCTTGGGAGCATCCACTTCATGTAGTATGTGGCATGGATCTACTCTACCAGATGGCATCCACAATTCCCCCCCACGGTAGACAGTAAGACGCCATGACCGATGAATCCAGATCATTAGATCCCCAACCAATAAAGGATCACTCTACTCACACCTTCGCACATGTTGAGACTAGATACACTCAATGATAGAATATGCAGAAATGTTGACCAGCCTGTTTGAAGATCAATCCCAAAGCCGTAGATATCCCACCTTCAGTTCAGCAAGAGTGAAGTAACACATCTCCAAAAGAAGCCGAGTTCTACTCTTCCACAAAGTTGTAGAGGCCTAATAGAGTTTGACGATGAAGATATGGTTTGGAAATCTTGTTCTTCTAGGGGTGCTGATGGTTGATGAGAAGGTTCCTCACTCACTCGTCATATTGGTATTTGTACGGCAATGGTGACACCAGCCATCGGGTCCCAGACGTGATACCCATGTCTCCTATGATGTGAGGCTTGGACACTTACATCTTGTAAGTGTATTTCCAGGAACCCCTAATACCTTCATGCCCACCAAATCCTCTGCATAGAGGGACATTAATTGACTATTACCTATGTAAACATTTGTTTGGATAGGAGTGTCAGGGGCTCAAAGCAATCATCATTCTAATTTTGAGGTACACTTGACGAGGGTGATGGGGTTGGTGTAGAGGTTCTACACCTTGGTTCCTGTGGTAGCACTCACCTCACTGGAGGTGAGGAATACAAGAATGATAGACCACCCCACAATTCTGTCTCAACCAGAAGCAATACGGCCCTTCCTCTAGAGCCCACGTATAACAGTGTTAACCAGCGAAGAAGGAGGTGGCGGATGCGACTGGACCAGCGAGGGAGGCTGACCACTTTGCCAGCGTGTGACCATGCAGAAAGCTATATTTGAACACAATGGAAACACATGTTCCAAGCAAAGAGGGAGTCATCATCCTTGTCATCCATCGTGGCAGCCGAATAAGTCAAAACTGTTATGCAACAGCTAGCTCCACGATGCTTGTCGTGCATATTTGTAAAATGTGGTGATAGTCCACTCTTTGCTCCGTTAACACTGGATGGTGACTTGTAACAGTTTTTTATTCCATAGTATCATCATTAGGATTGTATAAAAATGCTCTCGATAGAGGGAGAAAGCATTTAGTGAATTGGATTTGGAAACAATCCCGGGCTGAGGTCCCCATTTGTAAAACTTGATACCTATGTCTAAATAAATTGCAGTGGAAGATTGTCATTCAAAATAAAGATTCCTATGTTGTTGTTTTTCCTAATAAGTACTTTCTTTACATGTAAAATGTTTTTCCTATTTCCACTCCATTTTCTTTATTGCTTTTCATGTCTGCAACATAGGGTATAGTGGTTCGAAATTCATACTTGTTATGCTCTGACTGCTATTTCATGCATTTAATAATGGCTCCATGTGATGGACTGTCCCTTCTTGTCCTCTAAAACGCCCACTAAAATCTCCTGATTGGGAAATCAATAGCTAGCTTGCCTCTGTTTGTAATCTTTCACCATTCTTTCCATTTGTAATCATTTCTTGTGCAGTTTTTGACTCCATTTGCCCATGGTCCCTTTACACCCGATAATCCCACCATGCACCTACATCAACATACTTTGCCCCATTCAAGATCCTAGCCCCCTGATTATGCTGATTCAAAATACTTTGTGGAGTATACTCTAGTGACACACAAGACTAACAACCTTATGTGTAGCTACTCCAGTGACAAATGAGAGATCCCTCCCTAACTGCGCAGGGTTGGAGGCGCAGCCTAAAGCAGTTTTGCTGTTACCCAGGAGCAATCCCTTCCTTAACCTTTGGTTCAATTTCGGTGCTAAAAAACTGGCACCGTTGCCAGGGATGAACTTGAATATCCTCACTAGGAAGAACGACAAATATTTAGATCTGACTATTGATGGTGAACAATCGGTCAAACACAAAGAAGGTTGAGTACTTTTCACCTGGCAACTCCACTCTTGAAGGATTCGGACTTTAGTGACTCCACTGGTGACGTGATCCAGAAAATCTAATGACCGAGGAAGGGTGGTCGATCCCACCTGGAAATTGGACCCCTCATAAAGCTCATGAATGCATGATGAGAGGTCCCAGCACTGGATTCTGTGTTTCTTCCAGGATGCCTTATCCTACCTTGTAAGTTTGCTCTTATCTTTTTTCAGATTTATCAAAATAGCCTTCTATGGCCTAGCTCATCTTGAGTAGAGCCATGAATATGTTCCTATTTATCCTTCTTTATGAACTGAAATCATTGCATCATCTTGTACCTCTGATTTTGGCCTAGGTCTTCATCTGGGGGTGCTCGATGTCATAGGACACCCCTGTGAAATTCATGAAACCTCGGGCGATATTTTAGCTATTGTACCTAACCCTGTCTCCTCCATTTCTCCAAGCCGATATAAACTACTGCAATTACCTCCTATCCTCCATGATTTTCCCACAAAATATTACAAATACCTTTCCAAGCTCGACGGATAATCTGAAAACTTGACTGCTGAGAAACATGTCCAAGCCTTTGAGCATTTCTCTGATTTGTTTGAGATAGAACATGATGACGTTTGCATGTAGACATTTGCTCTATCCTTGCAAGGGGATGCCAAAGTATGGTTTAAACACTTGCAGCCTAAGTCCATCAACACATGGGAAGAGCTTTCTTGCACATTCTTGATGTTTTGGATAAGGAGCCGGCTATTGGAGCAAATGCTTTCAGAGTTTCATTCTTTGAGGAGACATGAAGGTAAGGCCATATCTAGTGTTAATAGAAGATTTGCAAGATTTTATTATAACATGCCTAAGGAAGTTCAACCTCTTGAGAACGTTGCTAAGATCTATTATGTAGCTGCCTTTCCTCCTGACCTGTCCTTGCTTCTTTTAGAGAAAAAATCAACCACCCTGCAGCAGAAGTTCGTTGATTGTTTGGAGGTTGAGGAAAGCCTTACAATGTCCAAGAAGTTGTCAGATCAAGAGAGTGGTGGTGAAATAATGGATAGATACAAATTGGTTGGGACCCTACAAGCAAAAGAAGGAAGCCTATAGCCTGTCAAAGATCGCTCATGATATGCAGAAAGATGACCGTCCTATGGCTGAAATAAATGGTCTTGCAGGACTATTCTCTGAATATGGCAACCTGCCCCACTCCTAGTCAACTAAGGATGATTTTTAGAGGGGGCTTGGTGCACTTGTATACGATGAATATGAAGAAGAGTACCTACAGAATGTACTTGACGAGCCAGCTATTGAAATGACACCTTCTGATGAAAAAAGTCAAAGTGCAATGCAAAATCATGAGGTTGAAGTGAGAAAATATGTTGAGGGAACTGGAGGTGATAGCTTACCCTTATGCTATGCCTCTTTTGAATTGATATGGCATATAATCAAGGCCTCCAAGCAAAAGTAGAAATAAATGGAGGTGGTGCAAGCTAGAAACTTGTATGAAAATGAAGACGGATGCAACAGTTTGTAGATAAACACTTTTTCTGATACTCAGCTTTCAGGAATGTCGCCTCACCCAAAAGAAGTATTCCTACTCGGTTCTAATGGAGATGCTGAGGACCTCCCTCTCGAAGCACATCAAATCTTCGCTGCAGAAATTTCAGATGAAGAGAGGGATATT
The DNA here is from genome assembly GCA_001517045.1 of Pseudotsuga menziesii. Classification (NCBI taxonomy): domain Eukaryota; kingdom Viridiplantae; phylum Streptophyta; class Pinopsida; order Pinales; family Pinaceae; genus Pseudotsuga; species Pseudotsuga menziesii. The sequence continues at coordinate 543,160 of LPNX010733721.1, read as the reverse complement.
TTGTTAGACAAAGATTCTAAGAGTCCTCATCTAGAATCTTCCAATTGTTAGCCTGACGACTCCCTAGAAGCGAGAAGCTCTCGACAGCTTGCCCATGAGCAGGTGACGGTACGAGCTGGAGGTTACCATGATTTCTATGACCCCATGGCCAAATACATGGAGGGTCTAGGTTAACGCAATGATTGGTCACATCTCTGCCTTGAATATTAGTTTGCTTATCATTTCCTTCTCCCATTATTTGTTTCATTTTTGTCCATCGAGCACCATACAAGAACAAGAATATTAGGCAAGTTGCTTGATTGGCTTCACTAGAAGTCTAATTTCGCTTAGTTGGACTTGTGTACAAAGTTAGGTAGAATACGTAGGAGAAAATAAGCTCATTTATTATCGAGCATTCCCTTCATTATTGTTTTCAGTTTGTTTCCATTTTCAGTTACCAGCACAGGTTTACAGTCACCAGCATGATTTGCAAGAGTGGCACGAATTCGCTAAAGCAGTAGAATGAAGCAGAATGGATATGTTTGAGAAAGGATGAAGGAGGCCCAATGGTTTTAGCACTTGGTCTACGGGGGTTCTTTGCTACCTTGCTGGGATGATAGCATCCCTCATCGAGCTAGTTGTTAACACTCTATTTTTAACAGTTGATTCGAGGGATTGACAGAGGTTCAGTGAGGGTCCCAGCCCCTCGAATCTCATGTGACCATCCTTCAACAACAAAAGCGGTTGGTGTATTGTAACATTGGGCATGATTCATATTCAAGGGATGTGATTGATCGGAGGTGGATCAACAGTCCTAAAATGCTTCGCCCGAGCGAACATGCGCGATCAAAGATCATGTTCCAGACTGCGAAACATGTTAAAAGACTGGTGTCTTTTGACGGTTGAGATGAGGCTTGGGGAAGATCTATGACCTACAGCGATTTTGCGATCCATACTTGTGCAGATAAAACCGCAATCTCAAATCGCAAAAAGGTGCAGAGGTTGCAAGGATTAACGACAACAATGAAGAAGAGGATAGATCTAAAGCTACGGTTCATTTTGCAAGGTGAAATATCACAGACAAATATCTAAGTTCTCTGTTCCGAAAAAGTTCAGGGCCCACTTTGATCGACGGCTGCATGAGGGTTGATCTCGATCGACGACTCAGAACATGTAATGATCTAGAACTGCTTGAGGTGTTAAAAAAATAAAAGTCGGTGGTAGGATGAATGAAACATGGATGACAGATACAGAATATTCCTTTGATTGGACGGCTAAGAAAGACTCTTGAGGTGCAGATCTCCAATTTAGTCTGGAAATGATAGTGGAGGGGGCATTCACATGTGTAATCTACCCCATTGCAGATTGGTCGATTCTTTCGACACCATTCGAGATATGCTTGAGGTGGAATCATCCCTTGGTAGAGTCATATCATGAAAGGATAGGAAAATTTTGTGTGAGCTGGCCTACAAAAATCAGGAAAGTAGCCAGTGAGTCTACATATCACATGAGGAAGAACCAACACGACGTAGGAGACCATTCCGTTTCCCACTTCGAAGGAAGAAGGAATCGTGGGGGCACCCACTTCATGAAGTATGTGGCATGGATCTACTCTATCAAATGGCATCCATAATTGCTCTCCATAATAGACAGTAAGATGCCATGACCAATGCAGTCAGATGACTAGATCCCCATCCAGTAAAGGATCACTCTGCTCGTGCCTTCTCACATGTTGAGACCATATACACTCGATGACAGAATATGCAAGAATGTTAACCAACCTATGTGAAGATCGATCCCGAAGCCCTATATATCTTGCCTTCAGTTCAGTAAGAGTAAACTAATACATCTCCAAAAGAAGCCGAGTTCTGCTCTTCCACAAAGTTGTAGAGGCCTGATAGAGTTTGAAGATAAAGATCTGGATTGAAAAGCTTGTCCATATGGGGGTGCTTATGGTTAGTGAGAAGGTTCCTCACTCACTCATCAACGTTGTATTTTCACGCCAATGGTGACACCATCCATCGAAGCCCAGATGTGATACCCACGTCCGCAACAACGCGAGGCCTGGACACTTACTTCCCGTAAGTGTATTTCTAGGAACCCCTAATACCTTCACGCCCACAAAAGCCTCTATGGAGAGGGAAATTCATTGACTATTCCTTGTGTAAACATTTGTTCGGATAGGAGCATCAGGGCCTCAAAGCCATCATCATTCTGATTGTGAATTACACTTGACAAGGGTGATGGGGTTGGTGTAGAGGTTCTACACCTTGGTGCATCTGGGAGCATCCACCTCACTAGAGGTGAGGAATATAAGAATGATAGACCACCCCATAGGTCTGTCTCAACCAGAAGCAATACGACCCTTCCTCCAGATCCCACGTATAACAGTGTTAACCAAGAAGGAAGGAGGTGGCAGATGTGACTGGACCAGCGAGGGAGGCTAACCACTTTTCCAGTGTGTGACCATGTGGAAAGCTATATTTGAACAAGATGGAAACACATGTTCCAAAAAAAGAGGGAGTCATCATCCTTATCATCCATCATGGCAGCCGAATAAGTCAAAATTGTTATGCAATAGCCAGTGCCATGATTTTTTCGTGCATATCTGTAAAATGTGGTGATATTTCACTCTTTGCTCTGTTAACACCAGATGGTGACTTGTAACAGTCTTTTATTCCATAGTCTCAGCATTAGGATTGTATAAAAACGCTCCCGATAGAGGGAGAAAGGAGTTAGTGAATTGGATTGGGAAACAATCCCAGGTTGAGGTCCCCATTTGTAAAACTTGATACCTGTGCCTCAATAAATTGCAGTGGAAGACTGTCATTCACAGTAGAGATTCCTGTGTTTTTGTTTTTCCCAATAAGCACTTTATTTACGTGTAAAATGTGTTTCTTGTTTCCACTCCATTTTGTTTATTGCTTTTCATGTCTTCAACATAGGGTATAGTGGTTCAGAATTCATACTTGTTATGCTTCGACTGCTGTTTCAGGGATTTAACAATGGCTATTCTAAAGTTGCATGGAATTCATCTCACCGGTGCTCCATGTGATGGACTATCCCTTCTTGTCCTCTAAAATGCTCGCTAAAATCTCCTGATTGGGAAATCAATAGCTATCTTGCCTTCGTTTGGAATCTTTCGTCATTCTTTCCATTTGTAATGGTTTCTTGCGTAGGTTTTGACTCCAATTTTCCATGGTACCTTTACCCTCGATAATCCCACCATACACCTACCCCAATCTCGGGATATAGAAAATGTACCAAAAATTAGCAGTTTTAGTATTTAGGATTTTTCTAACTCGAGGTCAAACTAGGGTTTGACTTTCCTAGAGTTTCACCCAACAACAAATCTTGATCCAGGTCTCCGAACTTCGATTTTGATGAGGAGACAAATCCTATGCTAGGCTCACTCAAAAATTCCTCTTCTGCAAGAAGCCCTAATTTCCCGCACCAAGAATTGAAAATGCTCGTAATCGAATTCCGCTTCGACAGAAAGATGCGCCCTTCAAAGGATACTTAGCTTAGCCTTCTTTTGCTGATCGATTGTGCAGAGAGAACAAAAAATTAAGAAGCCCTAGGTTATGTAGCTGCACAATGTCTTCTTTCAGAGTGGCTCTGATACAATGATAAATTTTCATATGCTGAGCTAGATCATTAGTATTTCATTTCGATTTCATAACAAAAGCATATAAACATGATCACTAAAAGATAGACAAGCATAACCATAGAAAAGAGAACATGAAGATTTATCCTAGGAAAACCCTAAAGGAAAAAACCCAGCAAAATCTTCCTCAATATAGATTCCCCAAAAGATAAAAGATAAAACCAACAAGGATATCAAAGCCTGATCCTCCTCCTTCTCCAAATAGTTCTCTCTCTTCTCCACTAATGCGCTATACAAGTGAGAGTGTGTGCTCCAACTAAGAAGTGCTACACCTCTATTTATATTTATCTATTCACTTAAGTTAACTCATCCGACATGTAGGCTCGAGTTAAATCATGTAAGCTTGAGTTACACATGTGGGCTCAAGTAACCACACTGGGGTGCTAATGACCCACCTTTACAATTAGAGGGGACTACCTCATGACTCTTATTAGTTCTTCCAATTAGGAGCATTGAGGTACAAAGTAATAGAAGTGGCTCTCCTAATAAGACCATCAGGGACCACAAAAAGATACATATAGAATATTCTTCGAAGTTACAATATTTCAACACTCCCCCTTAACAAGAAGGGTATTCTATAACAACATAAACAACAACAATAATAGGAGAGAGAGAGATATGACATCATCAACATCATCAGGGTAATACATCTATTAATCATTGGAAGCTTTTCAACATCATGTAGTCTTCATGTTCAATCTTTAGTCTTCATCATCATTAACACTTTGGCCGCTTCGATCAGCAACATCTTCAGCATTTTGACCTTTCGATCAGCAACATCATCTTCAACACTTTGACCTTTCAATCAGCAATATCTTCAACACTTTGACCTTTCGATCAGCAACATCATCTTCGGCACTTTGACCTTTTGATCAGCAACATCTTCAGCACCTTGACCTTTCGATCAACAACATCATCTTTAGCACTTTGACCTTTCGATCAGTAACATCATCTTCAGTACTTTGACCTTTCGATCAGCAGCAACATCATCATCATCATATTCTGATCTTTCGATCAGAATCATCATCATCATCATCAAAACATCATCATCAAAGCATCATTATCAAAACATCATCATCATCACACTTTGATCTTTCGATCAGAAACATCATCATCATCACATTCCGATATTTCAATCAGAAACATCATCATCATCATCACATTCTCAACAACCAAAGTCACCAGATTGATTACGGGATAATCAGTCTTTGTCACTTTAGGACTAAGTCAAAGGATTATGCAATCCTACCACCATCTCGATAACCGAAGTCACTGGATCCATTCTGAACCGAGGTTCACGGATGATACAATCCTACCACATTCTCGAGTACCAAAGTCACTGGATCCATTCTGAACCGAGGTTCAAGGATGACACAATCCTACCATCTCGATAACCGAAGCCACCAGATCCATTTTGAACCAAGGTTCATGGATGATACAATCCTATAACCATCTTGATGACGGAAGTCATCGGATCCATTCTGAACCGAGGCTCACAGATGATATAATCCTACAACTATCTCGATGACCAAAGTCACTGGATCCATTCTAAACCGAGCTTCACGGATGATACAATCCTACAACCATCTCGATGATCGAAGTCACCAGATCCATTCTGAATCGAGGTTCATGGATGATAGTATCCTACAACCATCTCGATGACCGAAGTCACCAAATCCATTCTAAACCGAGGTTAATGGATGATACAATCCTACAACCATATCGATGACCTATTAGGATATTTATACACTTAGGAGTTAGTTAAGATCAACTTGTGTAATATATCCGATAGGTAAAAGTGTGTTTCTTTAGTATGCATTAATATGCATTTGTAAATATTCTAATCCGATGATCACGATATGTTCTAGACATAGAGTGATCCAACGGTTCAACTTCTCTTAGATCATACCTACCATTGATCCGTGGCTTAACACTCAACTGGTTTATGATCTCTATTTAAAGAGCATAGAGGGTCCTTGGCTAGTTGATCGATTATGAGAAGCTCATGTAACTTTCTTTTTTTTGCATAATAAAATGCTCCAAGTAGCTATTTGGCTGGGGTCGTGAACTGTTTCCCTCTCGAGGGTTTTAACCACGTGACAAACATTGGTGTATTGATCTGTGATCTGTTTGTGTGAAGAGGTTGTTCTTGGTGTTCGGTCCTTTGGAAGTACCCCGTGTACCCTAACATAGTATCAGAGCTTTTATGAAGAGCCGCTTTCGGTTTTGATCAAGATCTGGAACCTGTGTTGCCGAAACTTTGAAAGGGTTTCTGGTTTTTGGATTTTTATGCATTTGTGGCCTGTGGGAGCTATTCCATTGTCTCTGGAGTGTCGTTTCCATTTGGAAACAATTTTTGTTTCACCAAAAACCATTTCCGTTTGCTCCAGAAACACCCATTTCGACAAATCTGAAGGTATAATGTTGTAGTGATGGATTTCTTTTATTTATTTTTTTAAAAATCTCTCATATTTTATCAGTCTTATTATTAGATTTTTTTTTTTCGTCTCGGACTGTTGCCTTCCCTGGCTGTGTATGCTCTTTTCTGTGCACCTTGCGCAATCGCGGCGAATCAGAAACAGTGAGGAAAAGTTTTTTTCTTATCTTCTCGGCTACGTATGCTCTTTGTCGTGCACCTTGTGCGATCACGGCAAATCAGAAACAGAGAGAAAACTTGAAAACGTAGAATTTCTAGGTAAGCTAACCAATATCTAACCCCATTGTGTGGAAAAAGTTTTTTTTGTTTTTGTTTTTCATTTTTTTGTGATTTGCATGAAAAGAAAGCAAGCACGGAAAATGAGAGAGAAGAGTAAAAAAAAAAAAACCCTTCCTATTTCCATACTTTTACGTACCTTTTAAACTTAGTTCACTTGGTCCAAAGTTGG
>LPNX010733721.1:423094-536475 GCA_001517045.1 Pseudotsuga menziesii | reverse complement strand
TATTGTAAAAGTGAACCTCACTTATTCTACAAAAGTGATTCACTTCAAAGCAACTTTATTGTAAAGTGATTGTCAAAGGTTGATCTTTGGAAGAGGGGGATTCTTTTTTTAGTTGGTCAAGTTAATATCTGCCACGTCACTATTGGGGACATCTTCAACATTTTCTTTGATCAAGCATAACTTCATCATCCAGAATCTATTTTAAGTGCCATTTTTTTTAAAACCGCATATTTTTTCAAGCTCTTTGCATCCAGACAGTTATTTTCTATTTTTTCCGCCATTATTTTACAGTATGTCCTCCCCTTGTGATATTATACTTACAAGTTCTAACTATTTCTCATGGAAATCTCGTATGGAGGATGTTCTGCGAAGTAGAGGACTTTTCAGGATTACCTCAAGGAAAGAAGCAGAACCCACTGATGATCATAAGAAAATTAAATGGGAAAATAGATGTGATAAAGCTCATGGATTGATTGGGATGTCAATCTCTACTAATTTGCGATTCCACATATCTGGCATTGATGAACCTGATAAAGTTTGGGAAAAGTTGGAATCTGTGTTTGGTAAACACAATGAAATTCGGGGTCATCAACTTGAGAATGAGTTGCTCTCCTTGAATCCCAATGATTTTTCTTGCATTCAAGACTATTTATCTAAGTATAAAACTCTTAGACTATTATGTGCAGAATGCAAGATTAAGAAAGAAGACAAACAATGTATTTATCATATTCTTTCCAAACTTGGACCTGCATATTCTGTTTTTGTATCTACATTCTACTCCATGAAAGAATCCTTGACTGCAGCCAGCTATGTAGAGCCTAGTATTGAATTGTTTTGTGATTCCTTAATTAGAGAGCAAGATAAGCTCATTCATCTTGGAATAATTAACAATGCAGATACATCTGGGAAAGCCTTATTGTCCCAACAGAAAGAAAAGTCCAAGCCTCCCAAGAAACAGAATTTTCGCAATAATAAGCAAAACAACAAGAGTCCCAAACCCTCTCAGTCAGCTCCTTATTCAAAAAATGACAAAGGATCCAAGCAAAAAGGAAAGAAGATTAAGCATCATTGCAATTTTTGTGGGAAAGATAATCATGATGAATCTAAATGTTTTAAGAAGATGGGAGCCTTAGAAGTAGCAATGAAGAAGCACCACATCATCCTAGATTCGTCTTCAGAATCTACCTCTCATGGCCATGCACTTTGTGCTTCTGGTTACTCTTATATTGCATCTTCTTCTTCTACTTCAAATGAATGGCTCATTGATTCTGGAGCATCTTATCATATGGCTAAGGATAAAGCCATCTTTTCTACTATGCATGAATGTAACACCAAACAAATATTTGTTGGTGATGATAGATCTCTAAGTGTTGTAGGATCTGGAATAGTTCCAGTAGAGAATGGTCATTTCAGTGATGTACTATGTGTTCCAAAAATTTCCTGCAATTTTTTATCAGTCTATCAAATTACTCATTCGGGTGAAGGTAAAACTGTGACGTTTACACCTCACCAAGTTGTAATCAAGGATTTTAAAAATCCTCAAATATCCTTCCTACTGGAACTATTGATGATATTACCAGGTTGTACAAATTTAACAACTTTGGGTCATCACCTTTTCCTTCAGTTTTTGTTGCTCATAGTGATAACTTGAGCAAACTTTGGCATGAGCGATTTGGTCACTTAAATTATCGCTCATTGCAACAACTATGTAAAGACAATATGGTGACTAGTCTTCTGCTGGTATCTTTCAAGGATGGTGTTTGTTTCGGTTGTGTACTCGAAAAACATCATCGGGATAGTTTTGAAAAACGTGCCTCTTGGCATGCCTCGGTTCCCTTGGAGCTTGTGCATAGTGAGTTGTGTGCCCCTCTTCCATCTGCTTCCTTTTCTGGTTTCAAATATTTCTTAACTTTCATTGATGACTACTCCAGGCACACTTGGGTTTACTTCTTAAAACTTAAGAGCGAAGTATTTAACATGTTCTTGGCCTATAAGGCCCTTGTTGAAAAACAATCTAGTCATCAAATTATTAATTTAAGATCTAACAATGGAGGAGAATATGTTAACAACAAGTTCACTACTTTTTGCACTGAACAAGGAATCCAACAATAGCACACTGTTCCATATACACCTCAGCAAAATGGTGTAGCTGAAAGGAAGAACCGCACTTTAAAAGAAATGGCTAATTGTATGATCCAATCTAAGGGACTAAGTCTTCAATATTGGGTTGAGGCCATAAATTGTGCAAATTACATAGTTAATCGCACACCCACTAAAGTTTTATAGGGTATAACACCAGAAGAAGCATGGAGTAAAATTAAACTAGATGTAAGTCACTTATGTGTGTTTGGTTGTGAAGCATGGGCTCACATTCCGGATGAAAAATGGAAAGCATTGCAGCCTAAAAGTGAAAAGTACATATTTGTTGGATATTCTAAAGATGTAAAAGGTTATAGACTTCTTCAGCCACATTCTCATGATATAATCATTATAAGAGATGTTAAATTTGATGAAAATCTCTTGGCCTGCGAGCCTAACTTGGCTAGTGTGCCATCTTTGGCCTGCGAGCCTGATTCGGCGATTGTGCCTTCTTATTCTTCTTCTTCCAGCTTCCTTGACAGGTTTCCAACTCCAGTTTCTGATGATGACAGTGAGGATGAAAATCCACCTCCGCCTGCTCATGTTCCTCCAATTGCACAAGCACCAATACTTCCTCGATGGGTCCGTTCAACATGTGAAGTAGCTGGTGATCCTGCTGGTCATCCTAGAGATCAACATTGAACACGTTCTTAGTTTCAGCGAGCCTCTTCTCTTTTGGCTCAAGCTTCTGACAATCATGATCCAGAAACTTTTGCAGAAGCTTCAGGAAATCCAAATTGGGATGCAGCTATGGATGAAGAATATTGTTCCTTAATGGCGAACGATACTTGGGATCTTGTTCCTCTTCCAAAAGGAAGAAAACTTGTTAGATGTAAATGGGTCTACAGAACTAAGTATGCATCAGATGGAAGTGTTGAAAGACTTAAGGCAAGGTTAGTTGCCAAAGGTTTTTCCCATGTTGAAGGGATTGACTACAATGAAACCTTTGCCCCTGTAGCAAAAATGAACTCCATCCGCCTTGTTCTTTCCCTTGCAGCCTTACATAACTAGGAATTCCATCAAATGGATGTCAAGTGTGCCTTCTTACATGGCAATTTACATGAATAAATTTACATGGAACAACCTCCTGGATATGTTCAGAATAACTCTAGCCTTTTTTGTCTCCTTAAGAAATCCTTATATGGCCTTAAGCAAGCTCCTAGAGCTTGGTATGCCAAAATGGATAGCTTTCTCTTTGACACTGGTTTTTCTAGATGCCATTCTGACCCCAATGTCTATATGAAGAAAGTAGGAAACCATCTCATTGTACTTTTTATTTATGTTGATGATCTTATCCTTACTGGTAGTGACCCTAACCTTATAACCCATGTGAAATCCAGTCTTAAGCAAAATTTTGAAATGTCAAACTTAGGACATTTGCATTATTTTCTTCGTCTCCAAGTCTTGCAAACCAAAGAAGGAATCTTTCTTTCCCAGTTTAAGTATTCTTGTGACCTTCTTCGTCGCTTCCACATGGAATATTGTAAACCATCCCCTTCTCCCTTCCAGTCTGGAGTCAAACTTTCTACCACTTATACTTCCCCTGTAGTAGATGCCACCTTGTATCGTCAGCTTGTTGGTAGTCTTTTATACTTGACTCATTCTCATCCTAACCTTTCCTTTGCCGTTGGTCGTGTTTCCCGTTATATGCAAACTCCTCATGAAAGCCACTGGAAAGCAGCAAAAAGAATACTTCGATATATTCGAGGTAAAATTCAGTTTGGGATTCATTATAGTACAGGGGGGAAACCTTTCTTGGTTGGTTTCACTGATTCAGATTGGGCCGACGATCCTGATGATCGAAAGTCTACTGTATTTTATGTTTTCAGTCTGCGATCTGGACCTGTCATTTGGGCTTGTAAAAAATAACAAGTTCTTGCTCTTTCTTCAGCAGAAGTAGAATATCGAGCCGCAATTAATGCCAGTCAAGAATCTTTATCACTTCGACGTATCCTTTCATAGTTTGGATTTGAGCAGCAGCAGCCTACCCCACTTTGGTGCGACAATCAAAGTGCCATCAAGCTTGCCAAAGATCCAGTTCTACATCAGCGCAGCAAACACATTGAGCTACACATGCACTTCATCAAAAATCTTGCTCATGATCGCGTTATTGAAGTGCTCTATTGCCCTACGGATGATCAAGTTGCAGACATCTTCACCAAGTCTCTTACAGAAGCGAAGTTTTCTAAAATTCGGTCTATGTTAGGAATTTAGGAATGTGTCATTAAGGGGGGATAGGCTCTAATTCCTCCTTCCTTCTCCTAATAGTGTCACTTTTGTAAATCCTTCAATCCTATCCCAAGTTGTTCTTAAGGGGGGATGTTAGGATATTTAGACACTTAGGAGTTAGTTAAGATCAACTTGTGTAATATATCCGTTAGGTAAAAGTGTGTTTTTTTAGTATGCATTAGTATGCATTTGTAAATATTCTAATCCGAGTATTCATTTGTAAATATTCTAATCCGATGGTCACGACATGTTCTAGACATAGAGTGATCTGATGGTTCAACTTCTCTTAGATCATACCTACCATTGATCTGTGGCTTAACACCCAATTGGTCTATGATCTCTATTTAAAGAGCATAGAGGGTCCTTGGCTAGTTGATCGATTATGAGAAGCTCATGTAACTTTCTTTCTTTTGCATAATAAAATGCTCCAAGTAGCTATTTGGCTGGGGTCGTGGACTGTTTCCCTCTCGAGGGTTTTAAACACATGACAAACATTGGTGTATTGATCTGTGATCTGTTTGTGTGAAGCGGTTGTTCTTGGTATTCGGTCCTTTGGGAGTACCCTGTGTACCCTAACATGACCGAATTCAACGGATCCATTCTGAACCGAGGTTCAAGGATGATACAATCCTACAACCATCTCGATGACTGAAGTCACTAGATCACTTCTGGACATATGTCCTAGGATGATACAATCCCTCTTCATTCTTGAAGACCGAGGTCTCTGGATCACTTTAGGGCAAGTGCCGAGGGATGATACAATCCCACTGCAACATCACTACTCCCCCTTTCAGGGAAGGTATTTCCGAACCACACCAAGCTTGTATCAAAAGTGTTTGAACTTTACCCAAGACAGAGGCTTTGTCAGCACATCATCATCTAAACCGTTATCATCTACATCTTCAGTATGTGAATACTGAACTGTCACCATCTATATCTCCAGTATGTGAATACTGAAAGCATCATCATTTATATATTTAGTATAGAAATATGAAGTCACCATCATCTGCATATACAGTATGTAAATACTGAAACATCATCTATATCTTCAGTATGGGAATAGTGAAATCATCATCATCTATATCTTCAGTATGGGAATATTGAAACATCATCATCTACATGTTTATCTTATATGTAGAAATACCGAATTTCTATGTGTTACGACGGAACACAGGGTTCTTTGTTATCACAACTCTCATTATCACATAGAATCAATGTAGTATCCATCTTCAGGTCAAGAAGACATGATATCAGCTTCCGAAGCCATATGGATTCACAACTTAGTAGAGCAATCTGTTATGTATTTTGCTTTTGTCGTTCTAAGAGAAACACTGGACTATTTCTTGCTAAACCATGAACTCATAGTAGACCCCAAACAAAAACATCTACCTGATGTGCTTTTCCTATCTGAGATGCTTCCAGCCCGATATGCATCTGTATAGCAATACGATCTGTAATCATAGCTACCATCATAGTATAGACCAAGGTCTATAGTCCCTTTCAGATATCTCATCACATGTTTTGCAGCAACTGGGTGAATCCATCTTGGTTGAACAAGATATTGACTTAAGGTGTTCACAACAAAACAAATGTCTGGTCTAGTATTTGTTAAGTACATCAATGACCCAATGATCTGTCTGTAATGAGTCCCATCCACTAACTCTGATGAGTCATCAGCTAATAGCTTTAGGTTGGAGTCCATGGGTGTGGCCAAGGCTTTGCATTCCAACATATTGAATCTCTTCAATATCTCTACCACATACTTTCCCTGGTTGAGAAATATTCCTTCTAAACTTTGCCATACTTCCAGACCTAGGAAATAGTGCATTAACCCAAGGTCTTTCATCTCAAATTCTTCTGCTAGTTTCTTCTTCCTTTCCACGATCTGTTTCTCATTCCCTGTCAAGAATAATCCATCCACATATAATAACAGGATGACAACCTTGAGATAAAGGTTAGGATCAGCTTTACTCTTGGTAAATCCCATAATTGACAGGAAATTCTCTATCCTTCCATACCAAGCTCTGGGAGCTTGCTTCATGCTATAGAGGGCCTTCTTCAACTTACATATATGAGTCCATCTGTCTTCAACTTCAGATCCTTGTGACTATTTGATGTAAAACTCTTTCCCAATCATACCATTAAGGAAGACTTGTCTTTAATTCATCATGGAAGCAACTACCATCAGAGTTTTGAAGGAAGTGTAATTTGCTTCCTAGAGTAAGTGTCTCTTCATAATTAATTCCCTCTTTCTTATAGAAACCTCTGGCCACAAGTCTTTCCTTACTTCTATCAGCAACATATTTTATCTTGCAAATCAATTTGTAAGATACCACATTCTTGCTTTCTGGTTTGAGTACTATATCACAAACATCATTCTAGTATTCTTTCATCATAACATTGTCCATGAGTTCGTCTTGTCAGATCATCAACATATCCTAGTCTTCTACATTCAACTTTGAAGGTTGGAACCCACTTTACTCTTGGTAAAGTCTTGATCCATCAGGAAGCTATCCATCATGTCATACCGTGTCGAACTCAGACATCTTTTGTAGTCACTCCCCCTGAAGTGGAGTATTATCTTCCTTCTTCATTCTGTACAGGTGGTTCTATGCTTGATATATACTGGTCAATAGAGTATGTCATGCCATAGTCTATTCTTTCTGAGGCAAATCATGATCCTTGCTTTGTACACTTGTTCTTGTAGATCCATATGGAGGATAGTATGTACCTCACTTTATGTCTCAAAATCATATCGTATACATCATTCCCCATGATCAACTGTTATTCTTTGATCATAGCTTCTTTCATAGCATTCTTTTCTTCATCTTGAGTTATCTCTCATACCCATGGTGGTCTTTATCCTTCAAGGTGGATCTACCACTCTCTTAGCTCTTTCTTCTGTCATGGTGTCCCTAACCTTGGGAGCTTCAAATTCATGTTTATTGAATTGTCATCACTTGTTCTTCGGAACAAGTCTCATCCTTCTTTTCTTGTAGGAGGTTGTACAAGACCTTTCCTACAATTGAAATGCACCATTTGCATGGTTAGAACTATTTCATAAAACATATGCATAACAACAAATTCTTATGCATCATGCAACTGTTTATCCAATACAACATTCATTCATATCTCACAGAAACTTTCTAGATGCCTTCCATCTCTACCATGACATCATTGATATTGTGCACTAATCCAATATGTCAGCAAATATGTTTGATAAGTAGCAATGGAGAGTTGTATAGCACCATGAGCTACTTACCCATCACATGCATATTAGTAGTATACAGTCATTAATGCAAACAATCTATCATGCATAACACATCAACTGAATATAATCAAATGTAAAACAATATCATGAAGTGACAATTGAATACTTATCTTTTATTTGTTTCGTGGGTAGACTCCATCTTGATCATCATTTTTTATCCAAATGATAAGATGAATAAGAGGTTCTTCAAGAATTGAGTTCTTCATATTCCTCATCGCTTGAGGGATCTTCTTTGAATGGTGAGAGCTTGATATTCAATTGTTCCCATCTTCTTCTTCTCCTCTTATGAGTTGAGCTAAAATTAATCACTTTCTTCTGGCATACATTCTTTGCATGAATGCATCCCATGATCCTGGGAAGCCATTCAAGGTGGCTATCACCACTTCGGCATTATTCACTTCTTCTTTTACTTCTTCAATTTGTTTCTTAGGGTCATCTTTCGATGTATGTTCTTTCCTTCAAATATCTTGGTCAAAGAATCAAACATCTCTTTCAGTGTCTTTAGGGAAGATACTTGTGGTACAATTTGATCCGTGACTGAATCAACAATGATCTTCTTGGCCTTGACCAAGTTCTTTTGGTGTAAGACTTTGAGCCTCATCTCCCTCTAGAATTGGAACCTCTCTACTCATGTAGGTGTCTAATTCATTTTCTTTAGAGAGATCAAATACTTCCATGATTGGAAGTTTTCAACTTCACCAAGCTTACCATCAAGCTGATGTGATATATTACTTTGAAATGAGAACCTCAAATGCAAATAGCAAAAGATTAGATCTTACCAATTTGAGGTGTCTGTCCTGCTTCCGGAGCTGGCTGATTTAGGGTTTGTCAGAGAAACCCTAATTTTAAAAAATTGGAATATTTAATATCTAATTGAATAGAAAGATATATCTCTTCAAATGGAGTTTTCTAATGTGATTCTTTTCTGAAAACAGTGGAGAGAAGCTCCCGTAATAGGAAGCCCTAGTTTTCCAATTTCTTCTGCAGAAATTCTTGTCACTGTTTCTATGATATCTCTGAAATTACTTCTCCTTTGTGTCTAAAATTTTGTACTAAGGTAACCTCACATGTCCCTGATTGAACACCATAGTTTTAATTAGAATTTGTTTCACCAATTGGGATTATGGTCCATTTCCCAAGGTGACCTATTACAGGACTGTTCAGAACAGTGAAGTTGTACAGCCTTCCATGTGTCACTATTTCATCTTATGGTTCTGAAATTTGGAACATAGAAATTAAAGTCTATTATATTTCTAGAACATCTTCAGAAATTCAATTTGGACCTTTGTATCCCAAGCTATAGCAATGTTCCCCAGGTGTCTTGTTTAGGGATGAATTTTAGAAGAGGCTGGAACCCTAACTTGGAGGGATCATATCTCCCAGAAATAGTGAATCTAAGGCTGAATTTTGGACACAATGTACATCAGGATTTTATCTTCAGCCTCTAGACTGTTTCACTCCTCAACCTTTTCCAATCTTATGATATAGCGAATGTACCAAAAATTTGCAGTTTTAGTATATAGGATTTTTCTAGCTCAGGGTCAAACTAGGGTTTGACTTTCCTGAAGTTCCACCCAACCAAAAATCTTGATCCAGGTCTCTAAACTTTGATTCTGATGAGGAGAGTGATCCTATACTGGGCTCACTCAAAAATTCCTCTTCTGTAAGAAGCCCCAATTTCCCGCACCGAGAACTGAAAATGCTAAGAATCGAATTTCGCTTTGACAGAAAGATGTGCCCTTCAATGGAGACTCAGCCTAGCCTTCTTTTGCTGATTCATTGTGGAGAGAGAACCAAAAAGTAAGAATCCCTAGCTTCTGTAGCTCCACAATATCTTCTTTCAAGGTGGATCTGATACCAAGTTAAATTTTCATATGTTAAGCTAGATCATTAGTATTTCATTTCAATTTCATAACAAAAATATATAAACAGGATCATTGAAATATAGACAAGCACAACCATTCAAAAGAGAACACAAAGATTTATCCTAGGAAAACCCTAAAGGGAAAAACCCAGCAAAAGCTTCCTCAATATAGATTCCCCAAATGATAAAAGATAAAACCAACAAGGAGATCAAATCCTGATCCTCCTCCTTCTCTAGATATTTCTCTCTCTTCTCCACTAATGCGCTATACAAATGAGAGTGTGTGCTCCAAATGAGGAGCGCTAAACCTCTATTTATATTCATCTGTTCACTTAAGTTAACTCATCTGACATGTAGGCTCGAGTTAAACCATGTAGGCTTGAGTTACACATGTAAACTCAAGTAACCACACTGGGGTGCTAATGACCCACCTTTACAATTAGAGGGGACTACCTCATGACTCTTATTAGTTCTTTCGATTAGGAGCATCACGGTACAAAGTAATACAACTGGTTCTCCCAATAGGACCATCGGGGACCAGAAAAAGATACATATAGAATATTCTTTGAAGTTACAATATTTCAACATCTTGGTCATCAGGGTGCACAGCAAATTGGTTGTATCCAGAGAAACCATCCAGAAATGACATGACACTAGCCCCTAAGACTCTCTGCAACATGTGTTCCATCTTGGGTAGTGGATAGTTGTCTTTTTTGGAGAACTTGTTCAAATTTCTGAAATCCACACATAACCTAATCTCCCCATTATTATTCCTTACCACCACTAAGTTTGCAATTCATTTGGAATACTTGAGGGGATTTATGATTTTGGCTTCGAGGAGCTTATGGATTTCTTTTTCAATTACAGGTAGTAGGAGAGGACTGATAGATCTCAGCTTCTATTTGAAAGGGATGGTGTCCTTCTCCAAGGGAATTCTATGTTGGATGATATTGGTGTCATAGGTTTTCAAGTCACTATACTCCAAGGAAAAGATATCAGCAAATTCTTTTACCAGGCCATAAAATTTGGACCTTTGATCAGCATTCAACTGAGTGGACAAATTTATAAGTCTTGGATGACTTTGGCTTCCTATGTTTTTCTCTTGGACATCAGGGTCTTGCTCCTTTTTGTCAGGCTTGAGAGGGATATCATTATGATCAAATAGCTCTTCCAAGGGTACCACACCCTGAGGTATATAATTACTGGGTAAGTGAACAATATTCTGATCAACTACTTTACCTTTCAACTTGAGATGCAGGGATTATTCTATGTTTAGGTTTTCTTGATCTATATGCATATCAGAGAATTGATCTACTACCTAGAGGAATTTACTAAGCTCATCATCATTCTCAAACACCTTCCAAAATTTCACACTATTTGGTTGGGAAGGTCTATAGTTGACTTGAATATCATAGCTGAGCCTAGGGGGTAAAGCGGGAACAAACAAACTTGCAGAGACAACAAGGGAATCAACCAGGTGATTCATAGCCCTAGGTATATATGATAGTTCAAAAAATATAAAGGAGTCTTTGAGTTTCCATACCTCATCCTTGTAAGCCTTCAGTTGGACATTTTTTGCTTGAAAGGTGTTGTTGACCTGCTGTATAATAAGGTCTGCATCTCCAAATATTTTCATGCACATGATCCCCATTTCCTTGGTAGCTTTCACTCCTAACAGCAAGGCTTCATATTCTGCTATATTGTTAGTGGTTTTAAAATCAAGCATATAAGACAGATGAATAGTCTCTTTGGATGGAGAGATTAGCACTACACCTGCACCTGTTGAGGCTTGAGTGCTAGCCCCATCAAAATACATGTTCTATATTGATGTGGTCACTTCTTTGGGCTGTTGACAGATGGGCTTAGTAAGCTAGACTAGTATTTACTGAGAATCATCTATTTGTAGAATGCATGACCCAAAATCTGTGTCTACTGCATAAATGGGGTGATTCCCTCAATTCTTTTCATTTTTTATGATGTTAGAAAGCTGATTCTCTCTGTAAAGCCTCTTGGTCTCCCCTCCAAACCTTGGGATTGTAGCATATGTAAGGTCCATCTAAAGGGTACCACGCAGCCTTTTAATCCATGATCAAGACAGTAAGAGACCAAATTTAGGAGGGATATCAACTACTACAATGCCCATCACTATGCTTTTTTAGGGTAGCTTAGATAGGTTTACAACAAGGTATTTGATGAGGCCCAAGCACTTGACCTTTCTGGAGTCAAAGGAAAACAGATCATGGTAGGGTTTTGTAATGTTGAGACCAAGCTCATCCATCATAGATTTTGGCATTTGGTTATGGGAAGCTCCTGAGTCAAGAAAATAGTGATGAAGGACGTTATCATGGATATTCAAAGATATGTAGAATGTCGGGCAAGAATCATTTAGATCTTTGATCATAAGGCCTAGGGTTACAATAGGTTTATTATCTTACATATTGATAAAGTCAGTGTCTATATGTATCTTCAGTTGAAATGACTTTAGTATTGAATATTTGAATGCATCATTTTTTATTAGCTCTATCAATGGGAAGGGGATCTTCAATTTTTGAATCTCTGACTGAAGATTGAAGGAATAATGCAGTTTATCAAGAAAAAATACCTCTTGTAATGGATCTTTGAGTTCGACAGGAGCAGGGGTTGATGAATGTACTAGCTTTTGCAGCTGTTTGGGAATGACAACCATCTTCTTTGGTGGGACAATAACCTTTTTAGCTGGAGCAACAGGCTACTTTGTAGGAACGACATTCTTCTTAGGGGGAGAAATCAGACTAGACCTTAGATTATAACCTCCTTGATCATCTTCCTGATACACTACTTCTTCACTAATCTGCTCAACCATCAGGGCTTCCTCATATTTTGCCTGTGTCAAAAAAGAATAGTCAACTTCATCCTCTATGCAGTTGATGTTGTATTCAACATCCTCTTATTCCTGAATAAACTCTTGTTCTTCTTCTAGTACAGCATTCTGAAAGAGAGCTCCGATTTTCTGATCTTGAACCTGATTCCTCTCCCTTCGAAAGATCTAGACTTGGGGGGTGCCTCTTCTATAAGGGAAAAAATAAGGGTTTCGAGGAACATAATCACTTGGCCCTTTACCCCTCACAGGTATCTCCCCTTATTATTTTAGCTTTGACATTTCAGCAGTCAAATTATCCAACAATTTGGCCATTTTGTTAATTTTGTTCTCTGATGAAGAAGCCCCAAGAGGGTCTGTGGGTTGCTTCTTCCTATCTGTCTTTCCTTTGACCTTCTGAGATGCTACAATGTTAGATTATACCTCTAAGGCAGCACTTGCATGAGTGATAGGGAGGAAGATCGCCTCTCTCTGAGAAGCAGGAAGAAATTAGATTCAAAGGAATTTGCATAGGTGATTCTGGCCAAGGTATCAGTGGGCTTGATCTTAACGGGGATCTTGATAAACATATTGTTAAACCTCTTGGTGAAGTTGGAGACAGACTCCCCATTCTCTCTTTTTAAGGTGCTAAACTCAGTGATATAATAAAGGTGGTCTCTCCTCTCTCCCCAATGCTTTAGAAATATGTCATCTAGGGCTTCAATGCCTGCTACTGATCCAGCAGGCAGTTCTTTGAACCATTTCCTAGCCTGACCATCTATGCTTTGCAAAAAAACCCTAGTCCACACATCTTCTTGTTCTATATTTATGTTCTCAACATAACTGTAGAGTTATTCTAGGTGTTCTTCAGCTATGAAATCTCCCTCTCCTATGAATTTAGGCATGTATTTGAGATAGTCTCTAGTTGGCATGGACGACAAAGGGTTAGGTAAATTAAGAGGGGCATACCTAGCTACCAAGATCCTTTCCATTTTTCTCAGAGGGGCATACATGTTGGAAATGGGTATGGAAAGGGTGGAAGAAGCTACTACTGATGTGGGTGGTAGCTAAAAGAGTGTTGGTGGTAAAATTTTCCTAGTGGAGTCACCAGGGATTGGATCTTCAGAAGTAGTAGTGCTTGAAGATACCTAAACCCTAAAATTTTCCGATGTATTCATAAATTCCTGAGAATCAAATGTTTCCATAGAAGAAATAATAGTAGGAATATCTATTCAAATACCCGATGAAGATTCCTTTGTAGCACTGTTGGTATTCCTTAGTGAATCCATAGCTCTTCTCAGAATCTCTTCTGGATATGAAACATGTGTTGCTGGTGGCCCTTGAGGGTTTTCTCTAGTACTTGGTATTCTTGAAGCCACCTTATTTCAACGGAGTCGCCAGATAGATGAATACAACTAGAATAGTGTCCAAACTTTGTCTATCATCAAAGTAGGATCTATGTCGTCTCCCAGGGAAGCTGAGTTTCAATCTCCGAATCCCCAGCAGTGGCACCAATTTGTTATCACTCCAAGAAAATCATCTAGGTTGTAGCTCGAGGATGCCTGGTAACTTAAATGTTTTTATGGTTTTCTAAGTGGATCAAGTTAGGCGACCTACTGGACCTCACACTCTTAATGCATGCATGGAACTCAATTAGGGATAAGGCTTCTAACTACTATTGTTCAGAGGTTTGATAATATGGTGCAGAGATGGAGAAGTTATCATGCTGGTAGATTCATACATAAAACAGATATATATAAATGGCTAATCATAAAAAGGAAATTACGTATAATTCAAATCATCAATATGTCAATAGGACGACAGCTATCAGACATCAATTAACATGAATAAACCTGAATAACACATTCAAGAATAAGAACAGAACAAACAAGAAATGGAAGTTGAACATATGATAGCAAAAGAGCTTATATTAGGTCATGAGAGATATGAGAAGCTTGATAATAGTAATTGTCTATAGATTCCCGAAGTCAAACCCTTTCAATAACATAAGTCTTAGGATTTATAGCCTTTACAAAATATTCAGATCCTGAAAAATTGGATCTAATTTAGTAAAAATAGACCGAATAATTATTTTTGCAGAATTAGGTTAAAAACCCTAATTTAACTACTAGACTATCTAACTGAAAAATGCGTCCACTGCTTGAACCCTCTGGTGACTGTAGTGAGTACTGGGAATAAACTGCCACTAGTCCTCTGCTAGATAAGTCACTGTTTTCTAGGCAGTTAGTGTTTGTCACCCTTTCTTCTTTTATGTAACTATAAAACTGGAGCATAGCTTCCATGATGTTGTTCTCCAGTGCCTTTCATCTGTGTACTTCATCCCTGAGCTAGTAATTTTCACCCAAAACCGGTCCTTTGTGCCAAAATTTGATCCTTTGCTTCTTTCTGCTTTAAGTGGTTAAGGGATCAAAATGTGGTGTATGTTAGCTGCCAGAAGCGCTGCTTTCTGTGGCTAATGAACCCCTTTAGCATTCGCCTAACCCATCAAAAGCACTATTTTTTGCAAAAAGTTTGAAGTAGCTCCAAAATTACGCCAATAAGTTATGTTTCTTGTCTTATGACTTGTATTCGCCATGCTTAATGTTTGGAAGGTTAGGAGCAACCTAGATTGATTCTAGATTCTGAAGGCTTACTGCTACTTCAGCTAGTGTTTCCAGTGTAAGATGAGTGCTAGGGTTTGGTATGGTATTCTTCACCTGCAAGCTCAGAATCCTAATCATTCTGTACAACCTAGTGTTGTCCTTCATGTATGCTAGGTTTCTTTTTTTTAGCAAGATATACCTTCCTCTCCTCTCTAGGAAAGAATTGTGCAACTGGTTATTCCTCTTGGTTAATATAGCATTGTTTTTCTTTATCTCTCTTTCTAAAATTTCCATCTCATACACTTGTCTCAGCAACCGATTTATTCTCTATGTCCTGGGATTGCTAGAAGAACCCTTTTCTACTGGTTCATCTTTCTCTTTTGGTGTAGGTGAGTGGAGTTCTTCATTTCCTGCTACAACCCACACTGCTAGGTCAACACCTTCCTCTCTTTCTTCTTCTAAATCTGAGTAGGGAAGGTTCAAAATGTTTCCACTATGTGCTGTGATTTTCTTGCCCTTTTCATTGAAGTCTAGTTTTATTTTAACCTGCTTCGTTTTAGAAGAGGAAGGAGGCTGTTCTACTATTGTTGGGCACATATCCATTCTTTTCCTCTTTCCACTCCTTGGGGTGCTAGATTTGTTCAAAGGAGACTTTCCCTTCTCTTCTGGATGTAGGCCTGTTTCAAGACCATTCCAAAAAAATAAATGTGTCCTTGCCATATTTCTCCTCTTCAATAATTCTTGGATAAGGATTTGTATAAGGCCATAGTGATACAATCTTCTAGCAATCTTAGTTGGCTAAGCCTTCACCTGGTGTGCCATTTTTTTCATCCTCCTAAGTAGAAAGGTAAATTCAGTGGGCTCTTTCCTATGAAGTGGTTCATTGGTTTGAAATGATAAATCATGGCCCTCTTGTATCTACCTTCACAAGTTATATATACCACAATGGCCTTCAGTAATTGCTGCCACCGCTCTTCTATCTAGGTGGATGGAACATTTTTCTTCCACACCACCCCTATGTGTTCAGGCATCAAATAAGATTTGAACTCCACATCTTTTGTAATAGTGGTTTTATATTGAAGGATAGGGCATTGATTATGAGGGTTTTAACTACTTGATAAGTGCTTGAGTAAGAGGATGATGGCATTGGTGATATCTTTGAGACCACTTGCCCATCAATCATTTTTAATTCAAACTTGATATTCATTGGATATTTTCTGCAATTTATTGGACAGATGGAGGGAAAACTAGGGTTTTCAATCACATTAGTCATCATCAGATAAATAACAACCTCCTCAATCATTTACTTACACCTTGCTGTAGTTTCCTTGTCCTTTAAGTGGTCTATCATGCCCTATCATGATCTTTATTGTGCTGATGAGATTTGATTTGATGGGTAGTTAAATGTTTCCTCTTTCAAATTGTTTGGTAGTTAAGGGCACCTAGGATTTTTTCTACTAGCTACTGAAATCTAAGCTTTCAGTGGCTAATGAACCGCTGACATGTTCTCCCAAGCCACTGAAAATTTATTTCCAAACGGTCTTGTGAAACTTGCTTTCGATAGATTATAACCTTTTTGGATCTCCTCGTTTGACTACCAAAAGGCAGGCCTTTTAGCTACTAATGAACCATCAACACTTTCTGCTAAGCCACCGAAACTGACTTTTTCCCCAACACATTTCATTTTCTTTCAGTGGTTAATTCCCTCCTTCAATAGTTCGCTAAGCTACTGAAACCAATGCTTTTCAGTGGCTAATGAGTTGTTTGAAAGTCTCTCCTAATCCACCGAACGTCCTTTTAACAAATAACCAATCAAGCTAGCTTTCGGTGGCTAACCCTGATCTTGCATTGAATTGTTAGCTGCCGAAACCAAAGCTTTTCGGTGGCTAATGAGCTGTTGGAAACTTGCCTAAGCCACCGAAAGATAAAACTTTCAATTTTGTCAGATGTCGAAATACCAGAGATCCTCAATTTGTTAGTTACCTTAAAATATTTCATAATATGACTTGAAACCTTCATTCTATCAAAAATAAATCTTCTGAGTGAACTTATTGAAAAATAAATTTATTTTGGGGAGATAACACCTTCTCTTCCATCTCCCTTTCTATCTATTGCAGGTCTTTGGAGCCCTAATGTCAGCCATTGAAACTTATTAAAGAAGTATATTATAGCCTCCATCAATTTCAGTTCAATCTCTAGTGAATCCCATGCTTCACTTATGCTCACAACCCCTTGCTGGTTATGATTCAGGCCTCCTGCCCCTTAATTTTGGAAGCATCTTTGTAATGGTTAGAAAATAATGTAATTTATGTTCTCTAGTGTAATTATCATCTGAAAATTTCATTTATCAGGTCGATATATCTCATACCCTAAAGAATATTAGGATCATTTTGATAAAAAGGTCCCATTTTAGCACTGTATGGGGGGAATTGAGTGAATATGAGTGTTGTAATAAATAATTCATGACGGGGAAGTGATTGAAATAATTATTTATGTTCATAGAGCTCATATTTATCTTTGTTATAAATCTCATGTTTTGCAGAATTGGATTTAAGCTGATTTAATAGCTTTTTTAAGACCCTATCTAGATGACTAGTTTTTAATAACTAGTTTTACTAAAAGTGATGCAAAACAGGCTCCGTAAACTCAAAATGATCTCTATCATTTCCTGTGAGTTATTAATAGGAATACCTTCCCATATAAATCTCCACAAACAATTTTTTTTGGGTCATACCACCCTTTTGCATTCTCCTCTATGCAGGGTTTCTCTTGACCAAAATTGCTAGAAATCTCCAAATTCACTCAAAACACCTTAAAATTTCCAGAACCTTAGAAAACTATATAAATACTTTTTTTTATGTTACATTAAGTCTGGAACAAACCTCTACAAGTTTCCTGAAGCCTCTAGTTGAAACAGAACGAACTACTCTCCTTCGTTTCACGGTTTGGCTGCCTAGAAGCATGGTAGTAGGTTTCCGTGGAACAAACTCTGAAACCTAAATAGAACCAGACTAAATGTGTTAAGGGAGAGGAAATTACATGTCTGACATCTCTTTGTTTTTTTCCCACTGATCACTCTTGTCCTCTGCAAAATTTCCCAAAAGAAACCCTTGTTTTACCGAGTCTAAGAAGGCTCTGTGTGAACCAATTAAAATTTCAAAATTGTTTAAGTAAAATTACAGAATTAAAGTGTTCATTTTTGCACACCATACTTAGGACATTACAAAGAAGCAAATTGTGAAGAAGCCAAAGTCAAAAATTGAAGATGAAGATTCATATGAAGATTTAATGAAGAAAGTTAAGAACAAAGGGAGCACATCCAAGTGTTCGTATTGCAGCAAGGGATTTAGTTTAGAGAAGAAGTGTTTCAAGAAGAATATGGAATTCATGTCTCATGTTCTTGATAAGCACAAGATTGAATTTCCAGATGAACTAGAAAACTCTGTTGATTCCTCAGAACAATGTCATACTATGCAGTTCCAAGGTGATATAACTTATGCTTTGAGTGCCAAAGTTATCTCATTTTCTCATGTCTATGATATATATTTATTCTGTGATATATCAGAATCAGAAATATCATACCCTTTCTTTTAAGGTCCTCCTCTCAGTCTACCAGATTCATCTCCCAAGAATTGTGATTTTTCACTAGATATTGACTTGCCTTTGACCAACTTTTCCTCACAAGTTTGTATATCTGATTTAGAAGATTGTTTGTAGCTGATATGCATGTCATGATACATATAATACCACCATCCATACCATATACCATACCTCTGAATAATCCAAAGACTATACAAATCCCAAGCTCACTAGTTGATTCCTCGTAGGTCTCTTATGTAGTGATGTTTATCTTACATGGTTTAAAGTCTTTCCTGTATTTCAGTGGCTGGTTATCCACATACTTAGTCATATTTGGACTGATATTAAACATGTTTGGATCTTTTCTAAACACTTATGGTTCATATCTTATGCCCATCAATCATTCATATTTTTACACCTTAAAATTTTCCTAGTCTATCCCTATATCCTCATGGAGCCAGTGAAGCCTTTGTCTTTGTTGTTCCGTATGCTAATATTTCTTATATATCAGAGTTTTATCAGCCTCATATTAGATCTACATAATTGCTACATTATATTGGAAGATTGACATCTGATTCACATCACAATTTTGCTGCTATTCAGGGAATTGCATGTGAAATAAATTGTCTTAATTTTTGTACTCTTTGGGAAGGAGTATGCACAGATCTCTTTTCCATTTCAGATTATGTTTGTAGATCATATTTTGACATCAGAAAGAAGCATTCAGATAATGCTCCTACTTCATCGGATGATAAGATACAAGGAGTCTATCCTCATCCTTCTTGTAGGTTCTACACTCCAGCGCATGATCATCGAGTACATGATTTAATCAACAAGTCTTCCATCAAGAAGCAGTTTACTCAGCTCATTCAAGTGAAGATAAGGATATGTTGAAGACATATTATTTCGAAATTTTCTGCCTTGTCCTTTCTTGAGGGAGGATTTTCCCCATGTGGTTTTTCCTCTTTCCTTACTTTTCTTGACATAATAATTGTTAAAGGGTGACCATAGCCTTGTTTTTGGGCTCTACATATATTTTTTTGTCATACCATCATAAATTCATGGTTATAGCGGGGTGTTGGAATATATTAAATCCACTCATAACTTGGTATAAAATAGTTAATCATTATTTGATTAATTATTCACCCACTAGCTTAATTAGTTGGCATCCACTTGCACTTTAAAGTCAATACATGCTATCTATATCCTAGGAATGATTTATTTCTAATTATGGATTGATCTTGACCACCTTCTGACTATCCAAAATTAGTATACAATACTTTACAGCAGATTCTGCTTTATTCTTCTTTTTCTTATTTTTCTGTTTTTTTATGGATAAGATAAAAGCTAGTCAACTAGGAAACTAACATCTTTTGTTTCCAACCCATCCTCCATTAGTATTTCTCGATTTTCTAAGATTAGCATGTTTTTCCATCTCCCTTAACAACTCACTCATGCTTTTTCCAATTTGTGAGGTCCTTAATAGATTTGGGAAGTGCTTTAGCCACCTATGGGGGTTTTCTATATTTTTGTAAGTCATCCTTTTTTAGCTTTATGATTTGTATCCATACAACTAAATTTTCCTATGAGGGATGTACTATTTATGTACACTATTATTCATCATTATTAAATGGAAGGATACACACCAATATTCATCTCTTCATTCATGTGATTCAATTTTTTTTCTTCTCTTTATTTTTCCTATGTATGCTTATGAGAATTCTTAGTAGCAAGATCTATTTCTTGTGCTTCTTCTTAGTATCATTGCTCATATATTTGATCTATTATTTATGCACTTCCTTTCACAATAATTCCCATTAGCGCAACAACAATTACACCCCCATTTTCCTAAAAAATTACCTATGCAGCCACAGCTACAACTTCCTATGAATATGCTAATGAATGCTCCAATGAATGCACATGTAATTATACCTCAATTTCCAAACCAAGTAAGTCTGAATCCAAATAATAAGATGGTTAATCAAGTTGAAATGTCAACCTTCCCATCTTATAGTATCAACCCTCTTGAGCATAACGACCTACATCTTAAGTATATGAGGATAATTCACTCAAAGAATTCACCAATAATCATTGAATAATATGAGGACTAAGCCCTACCTCATGCAATAGAGCAACACCTCTTAGTGAAAATTTGAGATTAGGGTTCTTATGCATTGACCAATAAAAGGGTGTTGTTGTAGTCTAGTGTGTTGGCATTTCAATTCCTTGAAGGGTGAAGGTGCCACCTGAAGCATAGCTAATTCCAAAATAAGTTAGGTATTATTTAACTATAACGTCGCAATTGAAGTTTTACAATAGAAAACATAACAGTATCATTGATTCCAATATATCACAACAACACTTAATCACATTCATCATTCATCCCATGACATCAAAAAAAAATATATAAATAGACATAATAGAGACAAGCACAACCTAGAAATTTAAGGGCCCTAATAATCTCTTTCCATTATAGTAAATAGATCTCCATGACAATAGCTTACATCTTCGCTCTAGGTATTACATTCATCGCAAAATTACCCATCATAGGATATAATATCATACAATAGAAACCAAAAATAAAAATACATAAATCTTGTGTGCATATATGTCTAATTTTGTCTTTGTATGGTGTTGATCTTCTAATGCTCATATGCTCTTCAGTTTGTTCTCATTATCTTCTTCTCTCTCTTCTACTTGTCTCCCATTTCCTTTTATACTCATGGAGCAGTCCAAAACCTGTCCAAAATTTGTTGCAGATGTTACCTCTTTTCTACAAATTATTCTAAATTTCCGTAGTTGATTTCTTTGGTCTTCTCTCTTTCCACCTTTTATGGGCATCTTGAAAAATGAAGGATCCAACAAGCATCAACCACAAAGGTTAAATCACCCTCTAGTCAAGTCTATTATGTTACAATCCTTGTGCATCTTCTACTGACAATTGTTCAAAAGATATGTTGGAATGAAACTCTCCATCCTTTAAATGGGAATATTTGTAGAAAAAATATATTAACGACATGACTTAGTGGAGTGGTTCTATAATTGTGTCTTGGAAGCGACTGTTGTTTTTTGAAAAGAAATTTGTTATTGGGTGGATCTGGTCATCTATACTTCATAAATGACAAGAAGACATTTTTATTGGCATTTTAAAGTTCCTGTGGGAACTGAGTTGATGGTGGGTCCCTCCTCAACCACAAGGACTATTATGATAATTGACAAACAAAACAATGCGAAAACAAACTAAAAAATAAAAAGAAACATCATTGAAATGGAATTGAAATAAATCCTAACTCCTAACTAATTTACTCTTGGGAGAAGTAACAGTCTCTTATAGAGTTATTGATCATAAATGTAGGGATTTAAGCATGCACCATTTACACATCTTGGATGTAGGATGCAACAAAGTAGCACAAGTTTCATAGGTCATAAATCCTTAATTCCACAACAATGAATGGTCCTAACCAATGCATCTATGCTTGGATGCTTCATAAACTTGTTGTCATACAACAACACTTTCTCGCCTTTGTTACATTGTTTATTCTTGATATGGTGATTCTGCCATGATTTATTTCACCCTTTTTAACTATTGCATGATATTTTAGCATAAAGAAAGATTCTTCAAGTTCATTAATTTTTCAAGTCATTCTGCAACCTTTTGTCATTTTTGTGGTGGGTGCAATGTAAAGGGTTAAGACTATGAATTCAGTA
This sequence comes from Pseudotsuga menziesii, assembly GCA_001517045.1. Classification (NCBI taxonomy): domain Eukaryota; kingdom Viridiplantae; phylum Streptophyta; class Pinopsida; order Pinales; family Pinaceae; genus Pseudotsuga; species Pseudotsuga menziesii. The sequence continues at coordinate 514,246 of LPNX010733721.1, read as the reverse complement.
CGAACTACTGCTTCTCTAGCATAGACTAGATGGAATGGGGTATTCTCATGAAGTTTCTTACTAGTAGTTCTACAATCCCAAAGTACAGTTTGAATTCAATCATACCAATCATTAATGTTTGTGCAATAGACTTTAGTTAGTTCAATATCCATGATGTTGTTGAATGCTTCTATCATTCCATTTTTGTGAGGGTGATTAGGACTTCTATTATTAGAAATTCATTTTTCAATTCATCAATTATATTGTTTAAAAAATGCTGTTCCTAATCACTTGTGAGACTTTTGGGGCACCCAAAAGGAGTAATGATATTTTCATAGATAAATTATGTACTTGTCTCGTCATAATAGTCTATAAGGGGTGCAACTTCATCCCACTTTCTTAGAATATATATAATGGGATTTTGAATGTTGGATAACATCCACTCCCGAAACCCTTTTCATGAGATATTCCCCATAGATGGGAAATTGTAATGCTACAGTAGATTTACAGCGAATGATATTAATCCCAATCCCATAAAAATGATGAGTATCTTTGATTTTGGTATTGATTTGGTCATGGTCCGTGCTGAAAAATACAGATATCACTGCCCCCAAGAAAAATGAATAAATAGGATGAATTGCTCCAAAACCCCCAAGGCTCCTCAACAGCCGAACAAGGCATGCTTCCATTCCGGAGCATTTAAAAGAAACAGTAAACGGAATGAAGGGGAGGAAATAGCTTTATCTTCATGCACCAATTCTTGATGGCCTGATGTAAATGTGTTCGAACTTGATCTATTGTATAAGCTAGAGCTCTTCACTCTCAAAGACCAGGCTCGGATATTGTCCCTATCGTCTCACATTTCGCTTATCAGTTGCATTCTTTTGGAGTTAAACCGGATCAGCATATACTTTTTGGGTCTATATATTAGATGTTGATGTGGGCCTGTCTCGACCACGTGACCTGCTTGGACCACTACAAGCATGTCCACGTTGTAGAGGGTGGAGAGGCGATGAGAAACTATGAGTGTTTTTCACCTGACCAAAGCTTCATTTAGAGCATTCAGAATGCTCTTCTCCGACTCTGCATCTAGAGGACTAGTGGCCTCGTCAAGAAGAAGTAGATGAGGATATTTGAGCATAGCTCTAGCAATGTCTATACGTTGCTTTTTCCCTTGTGGCATTATTTCTTCAGCACTTTAGAAATTTAGAAATTTATATAATAGAGTTTGGGTTAAGCTAGATTCACAAGAATCCATTAAATAAAATAAATATCAATCAAACACACCACAAAAATAAGAATGTTTTTTGACATTAAAATTCTTTTATGGAAAAAAACATCCAAATATATCTTCAATTATCTTTGACCAATTCGCTAACAACGACCACACTTGGGGATCTTATAGTGGATTTAGTCAAGTCTTTAAATAGGCATCATCAAATGCTAATACCATGTGGCACCATAAACTATCCATGGTATGCCTCATTAATAAACCGAGTCAATGTTATCTTTAATCACTTTATAATTGAGTCAAGATTAACCTAAAATTACCCCCTTTAAACTTGACTTGGAGCAACCACCAACCAGTCTCACCATGCTCCTTCCCACTATCACCTAAGTATACATCTAAAGATTACATTTGTGAATTAATAAACTAGGCGTACACATGTCTAAATAGGTCTTATAGATGTATGCACATTTACATTGTGATAGTTTATTATACTAATGGTTGATATAGATCTATGCCATGCATTTTATTCATGTGACATTTACCTATAACTATACATCATTTCCTAAATCAAGGGTTCATCACAAATTCTCTCTCCATTGCACCAACCAGCATACCTCTCTTTCCCCATAGTGAAGCATACCTAGCTATAATACCAAGCTTTATACATAATAGAGCACAAACAAAGAAATTTTTTTTTACCTAAAACCTTTACAAGAAAAGAAATCTTACAATAAGTTACTCAAGCTTTTGAATAGGCTTCATCACATGCTAATACCATGGGTTACCTAAAACCACAGATGCATAAATCACCAATAATAAATATAATTAATCAAATCCAAATTGTCTCAATCACTCTTAACCGTGTCAAAATTAATATAACAATGCCAACTTCTATTTAAAAGGAAACAAATAAAGGATAAGGCTCTATTATAAAACCACAATGCATAGAAGAACTCAACACTCGTTTTGATTTTACTATTGCATACAACAATGGGGGTAGAGGTGCATATCCATCACATGGAATCTTAACCTTGTTTTAAAGATGTGGTTAGAAATAAATAATTCACTCTATCCACATTAATTCTTCTCATACATAATGCATATTTTGTAGAAAACTTATAAAAAGTTTGATTAATTGAAGTGTAAAGATTTGATATCTCAAAATTCTATATGAAAAACTGATATAAAATTTTTCTTTGATAAAGATATTATAAAAAAGCACTATTAATATTAAAACATTTAATATCAATTACAATTTATCAAAAATTGAGATACTTGCAATTAATTCTATGTATTGTTTACAACTAGCATAACTATTTAATTTATAGCAACATCAATAAGTCACAAGTTAAGTTGCACCAAACCTTTGCTATCTATACTTCAGCTACCTGTTATCACATATAAATAAAATAACTAAATCTTAACATTATAATTGTTTCATATTAGTATAATCTAGGAAAGAAAACCCTTCCTTATCCACTATGAATTGAAAAATACTGTAATCTAGGAAGAAAACTTTCCGTATCCACCGCAAATAGGAAGAAAACCTTCAGTGTCCGCCGCAAATTGTAAGTATGTAAACACCTATAAATATTCATATTTAGCTAATAACAACGAGAACTAAAAACTCTGAAACAAAACTCTCATGGTCGCCACTCCATTAGGTATCGCGCGTGAAATCTGCCAATTTTTTTTTAACTGAAGCAACAAAACAATCGAACTGTTAGCTCAAATAATATGCTTCTCAAATCAAATATTCTTCGAAACCCACTTGCTACAAGAAAGGTTCCTTACCCTAATGATATCCTTTCCAAATATAAGCTGGGTGGGTGTTGGACCGGGCACGGGTTTAAGCCCGACACAGTCGGGCGTGTACCGGAGTGGATATTGCATCAACAACGTATCATCCTGTACGTTGACTACCCCGCCAGAACTCTCCATCTCTACCGGCATAGAACTTGGATTTGAAATTGGAATTGCAACATCTTGTTTCCTGTCCGCCGGATTACTGCAGTAATGTACAGCCGACGAAGATGCAATACCAATATCTGCTGCGGCTGAAATACAAGTCGTCGAGGAAGATGCAATAACTGTATTGGAGGAGATCAATGGAGCTGAAGTAACACCAGAAGTGTCAGCAAGAATTGCAGCGAAAGGATCAATGAGCAAGGAAACATCTAATCCCTGATCCGTCTGCTCCAGACTCATGAAAGGGGAAAATTCTAATCCTTCATCCTTCTCTGGACTAATGAGCGGACCTAATTGGTGTGCCGCCTTCCACGCTACAGACCTAATGTTCGGGTCAGTTACTAAATAAGAAGAACCTTTTAATATATTCTTGATTTGAGAAGCATACCGTGGAAAGTTCAAACGATGGATCCATGAATCTCCCTTCAAGAATAATGTAGATGCGTTGAACGCAATTCCAGCCATTTCTGGTGTAGGAGAAGTTCCAAGATGAACTCGGTTATTCCTTCGCTCACTGGTGCTATTACCAACGCCCGCAACCCACTTGCTACCACTGCGCGACACACCTTTGTATTTCTTTGATCCTTCTTCCATATTTGTCGCATTACGATCTCCAGCACCTGTCTGACTAGCTGGTTGTTGGGCTTGTGCACTAACAGGCCTCCCGCCACCATTATCAGATGAGCGGTTTTCCCCTCTTCATTGCTTCTGGTTCCAAAACAGTAACCTCCATCGTTTACACTAAGAGGCATATCTGCAGCAGAAATGTTCGAATAGCTGTGCGACATTTCTCGACCAACAATCTTAGAATCGCTGTGCTAATTATCCCAGGGAACCAAAAGCATATAAGATCTTTGAAATAGAAGAAACGAAGTGGAAGCTAACTCGCTTCCGTGTGAAACATAGTGATTTAGAATAGGGACTTGGCAAAAGGAAGGTATGAGTTGAGATTGTGTTATATATAGATGGTAGGAATCGATTCAACACCTTAAAAAAAATTTGGGAAACTAAATTTGGAGAACTTGACAGCTGTAACTTAAATTTATAATTCAAAATCGTTCTACACCTATAGACTCGGAGAACCAACTTTCCTGCCTTTAAAAACTTGGGATAAGATCCACCCTGGTGGGGGGTGGAGAGCCTTAACCGCGTGTGATAAGAAAGTCCGAAGACTGTTCCCGTCCTTGTCGAGGAAGATGCCAACCATCTCTCCTTTCTCCTGTTCCCGTGCTACTCCTATAGACTCGGAGCCCATTAGAGGGTAGTGAGAGTTTTCCTATACAAGTTAAGTTGTCTAAGGAGAGAAAAAACACGGCTAGATCTTACGGAGTGTGGGTGTTGGGGCTTTATGTGAGAAAATTAGCATGAAAGTCAAAAGATCCCTAGTTATCCTTTTTCCATACCGGAGTCATGGGGTAGTGGGAGTTTTCCTATATGATTGGTAGAAGGTTCCTTTGATTTCCAAATAACCTATTTATATCTCATGAAAAAAGGAATAACGCATGTTTGCCCGAGGGATTTTTAATTAAATTACACTTAGGTAGTTCAATGAATTAATGATTAAGTAAATTGGAGTTTTAAAAAGAAGTGTTTTAGTCTTCTAAAACATGGTTGAGTTTAAGGGAGGTCAATTCAACATTTTTTTTCGACGTAATTTGACCCAGTGATCCACTGAAAAAAATCCTTAGAAGACAAGTGTTTTTTTAGTTAAAATCCATTTGACCCAGTGATTCACTATTATTTTTAAATTTAAACAATATGAAGATTTTAAAATGGGAAAAAAACCCTTAAAGAACAACTTTTTTAGTTAAAATTTGTACTAGTGAAGTTTAATTATAACTTCTAATTCCAATAAAAAGATTTGAGGACAAAGTAGGGAAACTTGGGTTTACAAAGAAAATTTGATCTTGGGTTTACAAAGAAACTTTGATGGTGGCACTTGGAGGAGGGATCTTGACTTCCTTCTATATGGAAATTTTAACAAGGGGGGATCGTGAGAGCCCCGTAATCAACTTCCCAATCTAGAGGCAAAAATTGGGTTAGATCGAAATGGAGTTGAGGGATCAACTAAAGGGAAATCACTCGTTAAGCATGGAAATGGAGGCTCAAAAAACCCTACCTGAGTAACTGAATCATAGGAAACAATAACTGAGCACAAGCTATCCATACAAGAAGACAAGAATTGCATTCCCAAATCTGATTCAATTCCCAGGTGTAAAACCACCTCCTCTAAAACCGATGCCCACATTCAATACATGCAAGATCATTCATAAGATAAATTATTGCCTTTTGGCCATGGAAAGAGATACACATTGTTGGATTAAAACTAGATGGAAAAAAAAGAAAAGTGGATTTAAAACTCAGATCCAATGGCTTATTCACCAGTATGGTCACCATCCTGAAGCAAAATGATAGATTCTTTGATAATGTCATGTAGCTTTTAACTTGGTAGGGATATATTTGATATTTTGGACTAGTAACTTCAATCTCGAGACAGGGGATTTCTCAGTTTATTTGATTTGCATCATACTTTACTCCTTTCCATAGCAGTAGTGGCATGAGGAAAGCCTCATCAAAATAGGGAACACCTTGGGTGCCTTTATGAAAACCTCAAAATAACCAAGCAAGGGCGTCATACCTCTTATGCCTAAATATATGTTTACATGAACATTTCAAGAGCACTTAGTGACTTTTGATGCAAAAGGAACCAAGGGAGTATTTTCCATCCTTTGGAATCATGTAGTCATTATGATGGAAGAATTTTTCTCCACCCGAAAGACTATCTAAGAAAAATTCCTTACCATTTTCATAGTTGAAATAGGGTTGTTGACAAATTTGTATCATCCATACATACCTAAGGATAAAATCCAATTTATTTAGTCTCTTAAAGGACCGTACACCATTATGACAAACCAACATTCGATATGGAACTAGATTTCAACCTTATTGCATCCTTATTAAATAAAATGGGTGGAGTAAGGAAACTAGACATACATAACAAAGCTTCTAAAAATTACATACTAACCCTCAACTTAGTGGACATAAAAACAAGCAACTATACGTAGACATGGAATAGAAAAAGAAGAGGCGCACAACGTGTTTCCTCTCAGCTAGATTTCTTATTCATTTACAAGAAAAATATCTTCCTTTAAGTTCTAATCATATAAGGATATATTTTACCTCGTTCTAGCTCAAACCATTGGCCCATATGCCTCATTTTGCACTTGGATGAATCACCTAGATTTTTAAAATAGCATAGCCAATTGGTGGAAGTAGCCTATATCACTCATGGATCGGAGAAGTAAAGGTTTCAACAAAATAAATAATCTCAAGAAGAAGCTAAAGGTTTTGAACATAGAATATCTTGGTAATGGGATTCAATGCTAAAAGGACATAGAGGGAAAATGGCTTATTTGAAACAAAAAATCATTCTGGAAGTAAGGACAAACAAACTTAATGTGGAAGGATAGGATTTGTAGATCTATCTGAACATTCAAAATTAGAAAGAAAAAACCTTTTGGAAACAAAAATACAGAATACAATGGCTAAAAGAAGGGTAGCAAAATTCTAAATTTTTCCACAACTCAATAATTCAACATCGACACAACAACAAAATAACTTCTATTAAAGACAACCATGACACCACTATCACCAAAAGGAGGGTATGGAAAAAGTGCTCAATAATTACTATCTCAACTTCCTCTAATAATGTTAGGATAATCTAGAGGAATCGATTCAATAGATCAACCATCACATCCCAATACTAATGTTCGATTCCAAAAATGATAGCCTCTAACGATAAATCACAATGCATGAGGTTGATATAGTTTCAATGGAGATTACCAATGGAAAATATCTAGTTCTGAATAGCTTCACCATAAACATTTTCCACTCATGTTGGGAAACCTTCAAAATTGAAGTGTGAGAAGTGATTACAGAACCTAGGAGGACATTAAATGTGCTCCCTACACTTTATCTCAAATTTCCTCAATTTAATCCCATAGTAGGACAAATCTAATGATCTAATGCTTTAATGATGAGGAAAAATCTAATGAGATTGTCTTGGATGTGGTTATATATAGAAGCGTTAGGGACACAATTACTTTCTTTTCCGTATGTTTGGGTAAAAGGTCCATTTTTGTATGAGTGTGCTCTATTGTTTTTTTTTTTTCCGTGGGTTGTGGGTCAATGTTCCATTTTTGTATGAGTGAGTTAAACTTTAGACAATTTGGATTTTTTTGGTAGGTTGTGCCAGAACTCGGTAATGGGTAAATGATTGAAATTATAATTTTGGTTGTTGGAATTGTAACGCTGGTCAAATGAATGCCCAAAACTACAATTTCAACAATTATACGGAATGGAGATGTCTAAAAGTTCTACTATTTAAATTGGACAGTAATTTTTTCTCCGAATTTGGTGTTTTTTATATTGTAAAATTGGAATGTAATTATGTTTTAATTTCAATTTTGATGCTAGAAATGGATTCAACACCCTGAAAAAACTCCTTAGGCAACCGAATTTTGAGAACTTGACAGATGTAACTTAAATTTATAATTCAAAATAGTGATAGGCTTTAAATGATAAAGCAATGTGGGAGTTTTCCTATAGATCCGTAGCCCATTAGAGGGTAGTGGGAGTTTTCTACAACCCCATTCATACGCAATGGAGATGTCTAGAAATTCCACTTATTGCACAATAATTTTTTCTCTGAATTTTGTGTTTTTTATATTGTAAAATTAGAATGCAATTATGTTTTAATTTCAGTATTGATGGTAGAAATGGATTCAACCCCCTAAAAAACCACTTATGCAACCAAATTTGGAGAAATCCTAAGAGGACATCCATAATAAAGCAATATGGGAGTTTCCTATAGACTCAGAGCCCATTAGAGGGTAGTATGAGTTTTCCTATACAAGTTGTCTAAAGAGGGGGGACTTTTTGACCTTTGTTTCCTGCAAATCTTCACATAATTTTCAAAAACGTTCAAAAACATGACTAGATCTTATGGAGTGTGGGTGTTGGGGGTTTAAGTGCTTTCATTTTTTAGCTTAAAATCGTCCAACAAACAAGAAAAATGACATATTTTATAGATTAAAATCACCGGATTCGGGGAGAAAATCACCATAAAAGTCAAAAAGTTCCCTAGTTATCCTTTTCCCATACCAGAGTCATGGGGTAGTGGGAGTTTCCCTATGTGATGGATAGAAGGTTCCTTTGATTTCCAAAGAACCTATTTATATCTAGTGAAAAAAAAGGAATAACACATGTTTGACCCTAGGGATTTTTAATTAAATTACACTTAGGTAGTTCAATGAATTAATGGTTAAGTCAATGTGGAGTTTTAAAGAGAAGTGTTATAGTCTTCTAAAAAAGGTTGAGTTTAAGGGAGGTCCATTCAATATTTTTTTTCGAGGTGTATTTTTTGAAATTTAACTGATAGGATCAATTTAAAATGAGAAAAAATCCTTAGAGGAAAAGTGTTTTTTAGTTCAAATTCGTTTAACCCAATGATTCACTATTATTTTTAAATTTAAATAATATGATCATTTTAAAATGGGAAAAAACCCCTTAAAGAACAACTTTTTTAGTTAAAATTTGTACTAGTGAAGTTGAATTATAACTTCTAATTCCAATAAAAAGATTTGGATTAAAGACTCACAAGAGTGGTTGAGTTTGGGACAAAGTAGGGAAACTTGGGTTTACAAAGAAACTTCGATGGTGGCACTCGGCGGAGGGAGCTTTACTTCCTCCCATATGGAAATTTTAACAAGAGGGGATCGTGAGAGCCCCATAATCAACTTCCCAATCTAGAGGTAAAAATTGCATTAGATCAAAATGGGGTTGAGAGATCAACTAAAGGGAAATCACTCATTCAGCATGCAAATGGAGGTTCAAAAAACTCTACCTGAGTAACTGAATCATAAGAAACCATAACTAAGCACAAGCTATCCAAACAAGAAGACAAGAATTGCATTCCCAAATATGATTCAATTCCTAGGTGTGAATCACCTCCTGTAAAATGGATGCCTACATTCAATACATGTAAGAACTTGCAATCATAATAAAAATTATTGCCATTTGGCCATGGAAAGAGATAGACATTGTTGGGTTTTAAATAGATGGAAAACAAAAGGGAAAATGGATTTAAAACTCGGATCCAGTGGCTTATTCACTAGTATTATCACCATCCCGAAGGAAAATGATAGATTCTTTGATAATGGCCTATAGCTTTTAACTTGGTAGGGATATATTTGAGACTCTAGACTAGTAAATTCAACCACGAGAAAGAGGATTTCTCAGTTTAATTGATTTGCATCATACTTTACTCCTTTACATAGGAGTAGTGGGATGAGGAAACCCTCATCAAAATAGGGAACACCTTGGGTTCCTTTATGAAAACCTCAAAATAACCAAGCAAGGGTGTTATACCTCTTATGCATAAATATGTGTTTACATGAACATTTCAAGAGAACTTCTACTACTCTAAATGCTTGATCTACACATACTCTAAATAGATTTAGTCATTGGAGTAATAGCATGTCTCATTTCATTATCATAAATGCCACCATCATGAGTAGGAATCCCCCCTAAACTCACAAATCCCTTCCAACTAACTTGCAATCAAATAGGATTCTGAAGGATAGATCCTTGTAGAAAATAGCAAAGAGAAGGGGGAAAAATCACCTCATGTTTAATCAGTGACTGAAATTTTGACTACAAAGAAATTTCAAACATTGAATGAAGTCGAATACCATGGGGATACGAATGAAAAAGAGGGAGATATCCCATAATAACCTCATCAACACATACATGATCAAGCTATGGAGGATTCATAGAAAACCATTAAAATGAAAAGGGGAGGAAACAACCTCACCAAGTTGAACTTTTGAAAATGAGGATAATATAATGGGGGAGATCAAGACGATGGATTGGAAGGATGTGGACATAATATATTTACATATCCAAAGTAGCATGGATTCTTAGGAAATATAGGACGCAAAATCTATCCCAAAAAAGAAAATTCATCTACTTAAGGATTCCCTACATCACTCCAAAGAGGAGGCATGATACCAAGAAATATTAGGTTACTTCATCGTGAGTCAAAACTAGTAATAAAAAAAGAACAATATAAGCCTTTCCAAGATGAAAGAAAAGAAAGAATAAACACATATATGCAAATATTGAAATAATTAGGTGAGAAATTGATTGAAACTATATAGTATGTTTCAATGGCATACAAGTTCTTCTATCACCATTCTGTAACTAGCAATGAAGCTTGTCTCATGGAACATCATGGTATGACATTGAATGTAAACAAATGAATCTATGGAACATGATCAACATGATCAAATCTATACTCTCTTATGGACCACAACTGAATAAGATCCTACTTCTGTGACATACAAAGCTAGATTCTTGAACAAGAAAGATGAAGCATTCGAATTCCTAGGCCTCTCTGTTTCTTGAGATCTTATTTTCCATCTTTCAGGATTGAAGACTCCAAACAAAATCTGGGAAAAATTGGAAAGCTTGTATGGAAAGTAGGATGATTTGAGAGTATACCAGCTTGAGAATGAGTTGATGTCTCTCTAGCCTTCCAATTTTGAGACCTTGAATGAATTTTTCACAAAGTTCAAGGACATTGTCTTATTGTTGAAGCAATGTAAAGTGGAGAAGGAGGATGATCATCTCATCCTCAGCATACTCTCCAAAATTGGAGCTGATTATTAATTTTTTGTCTCTACATTCCATGCAGGGAAGCTCACAACCCCTGGATGGAAGATTCCTTCACTCAATGCCTTCATTGAGTCCCTAACAAGTGAACATGATAAGCTTGTCCATATGGGGATCATCAGATCCTCCCGTGATCAAGCCCTCCATGTATTGGGGCGGAAATATCTGAAGGGAAAAGGAAAGTAGCATAAGAACCCAAAAAATAAATTCAAATCTCCTAAGCCTAAAGTTGAAAACCAGGAGCATGATGCGTCTTCTGGCTCAAAGATGAACAAAGGAAAAGGGAATCATGGAAAGGAAAAAGACAAGTGTTCATACTGCGGGAAGGTATTCCACCTTGAACATGCCTGCATGAAGAAGAAACTTGATGAAGCTACCTCTCTCCTTGAGAGAAATCACATCAATCTTCCAAAAATATTTCGGACGAGAGATCAACAAGATCGGGAACCACAGCATGAAAGAGGTCATTCCCTCATGGCAAGCACTTCAAAGTCCAAAGCTCACTCTTGATAGAATCTGGAGCTTCAAACCACATGATGGCTGAAAGAGACTCATTCTCATCTTGTTGGAGACATTTACCATCATACACACTCTTTTTGGTCGAATTGGCTTAGTTAAACCACTATCCTAAGTATAATTGACATTAATTGACATCAGTGGAGCATTAATTGCCATCATCCAGTCACACCCATGCCTCCTATCATTAAATATATTATTTAATGATTATTTATTATTATTTAATGATCTGGAGTCAACAAGGTGCCTCCACCAACTTATGATGGTCACTTCAGCTTCAGTTAACCTCATCGGGGTTCATTGAAGTCATGGAGCACTAGCACTTGATGGTTGGATTGCTATGACATGTGTTTGATCTCCTTCATTTGAGATTCAGTCATTTATCGCACTCCGACTTCAGTTAGGGTTTGGTGAGTCAATTAGGGTTTTGGTCAAGTGGTTAAGTGTGTGTGAACCAATGGTTGAGAGTCAGTTAAGCTAGACTCACTTATTGAATTTAAATTGTCTCCTTAGGTATTCAAATTCTTCATGGACTTAAGCCATTGCTTGACATTGGTATTGTAACCATTCATTGTTTATTTGAATATACACAAAGGAAACCATTCCAGTTTCGATTAACACCATTTCATGAGTATTTTTTTATTATTCTTTGATGAGATTGATTCTTAGTTCCTAGATCATGTGCAAAATTAATATGGTATCAGAGCATACGGTGGATCAAAGATCTATCTCTCAAAAACATGCTTTTTGACAGATTTCTCCATGAAATTTGAGCAATAGCTCAAAAATCCAACACTGCACCAGAAGCCAAGGCTTACCGCTCAATATCCCAAGTAAAGAACTTGCTGATCAAGCTTGTTTGATTGACTATGTTGGGTGTGATGAAAGCCTAAAATGTGCAGGATTTTTGACCTTACGGTGCCCTTTTTTGTTTTGATTTGCAGGTCTTAATAGGTACAAATTTGAATGGACTCATCAATCCCTCTTCTCACCCCATTCACAAGCTATTCAGAATGGAAGATGAAGATGATTCCATCTCCGAAGAGACGAGGTCTCTATTGGACTTGGAAAAGAGTCTTATGAGAATGAGAATGTCTAGCTAAATGACGGTGATAGAGCTATTGGAGCAATATGTCTGGCCCTTTCTCCTAGCTTGTACTACCTTATTCTTGGTTCTGTTGAACACCCAAAGGAAGTCTGGACAATATTGGACAAAACCTTTGGCAAGCACAATGAGGATCATAATAGTACTTTGGAGATCACAGCCAGCAACACAAGAGTTATTCACTGAAAATTCTTAGCCTCTAATCTCTCTAATGAAGTTGTTCAAGATGAAGATGAAGCAGAATCTTCTACATATTCAATTTGAATTGAAGAAAGTCTCCATGTAGTGACTCCTTCTCTTGATGCTCTAGAAGTTCATGAGATCTCTGATATCTCATCTCCTCATATTGCTGAAACAGAAGAAGACATTCGAATCTCTGATATTGAAGAAAAATACTGCTTCACTTCCATGCAAACATTCACCGGTGATTTTCATTTGAATTCTGTGCAAAATTTACTAGTAATTGCTTCCGAAAGTGAAGAGAAATTTGATTCTTCTCCCTCTAATGTTGCTGTTGGTGTGAAAATTTGTAAAAACTTGGATATTTTGGAATAAATATCAGATTATAAGAGTGACACATTCACTCCCCATGATCTAGATCTTCCAGCAAAATCCTGTAGGATTGCATGCACCAAAATTCAGAATTTTGAAGAAAAAGACAACTGTGCATCCACCGTCTCGGTTGACCATAATTTTGGATATGATATGAACCTTATTGGATCTGATATGATCTTATTTGGATCTGATCTAATATTTATTGGTTCAAAATTTCAGGTTCATAAACCTTTAGTACTGCTTGTAGTTGTTCTCATCAACGGTGTGAAGAAACAAGTACCGCAAGTCTCCTACAAAACTGCTGTTGGGGATTTGATTTCAATTCATAGTTTTAGATCTGTTGTGAAATTATTTAGATCTGATTTACATTCTGATATGATATTATTTTGTTGATATTTTAAAATCCAAGAGCTTTCAGTCATGCTTGTATCTACTCTCACCAATTCTAGTGTGAAAAATCAAGTATCACAGTTCTTCTTCAATTTTGCTGATGGGGATTTGGTGTTAGTTTCCTCTTATGAGGTTCCTGATATTATATTTTGTGAATCATTAGATATTTATGAAGCTATATCAGATTATGGAGCTCAAGCATTCGCTCTCCAGAGTCCCAGGGACTCTCTACCTTTGGTCACAAGCTCATCTCCTCACAAAACTAGTAAAGAGGAAGACATTCTACATCCGCTTGGACACTTTCTCCTAAAAATTGGGGCTTATTTTACCACTCATGGTTTTCTATTCAAGGCTACAACATATCAGTTTATTGATTGTTCCACACATGGTTCAAATCCTCAAGAACCTTTACTCTCTCTTTAGATGATTTCAATTGCTCTACATGGGTCCAGTTTTCATCGTGCAGCTGTTTATATTTCTGATTCAGTTGAGTGCATTGTTCTTCTTCAAAAGTGGAAGATTCCTCCATACATATTCATTTAGTTTGGATTTATAGGTTCACATGCACAGTCTTAGGATGTTTCTGCATAGAAGAACCAATTCTTGATTTACTGCTTAGTTTGAGGGGGGCTATTTTTCCCATGAGGTTTTACCCATTTCCTTGGTTATGTTAAGTAGTTACTTTATTGTACAGGGTTACTGATGTCCTTTATTTCTGAGGCCCTAGCATTTTTATGCATCTATGTTTTCTAACTATTCCTAAGTATAGCTTAAGGGGGGGTGTTGGAGACATTTACCATCATACACACTCTTTTTGGTCAAATTGGCCTAGTTAAACCACTATCCTAAGTATAATTGACATTAATTGACATCAGTGGAGCATTAATTTCCATCATCCAGTCACACCCACACCTACCTACAGTCAAGGAGGCTAACTTAGCCTTCTCCTGCAGTCAAGGAGGCTAACTGGAGCACTCCGGGGGTGATCTGGGTGATATTAATGCACCTAATTGCTAACTGGTGGTTACAATCAGTTCAGCAAGTCAGTTAAGGCACCTCCTATCATTAAATATATTATTTAATGATCTGGAGTCAACAAGGTGCATCCACCAACTTCTGATGGTCACTTCAGCTTTAGTTAACCTCATCGGGGTTCATTGAAGTCATGGATCACTAGCACTTGATGGTTGGCTTGCTATGACATGTGTTTGATCTCCTTCAGTTGAGATTCAGTCATTTATTGCACTCCAACTTCAGTTAGGGTTTGGTGAGTCAATTAGGGTTTTGGTCAAGTGGTTAATTGAGTGTGAACCAATGGTTGCGAGTCAGTTAGGCTAGACTCACTCACTGAATTCGAATTGTCTCCTTAGGTATTAGAATTCTTCATGGATTTAAGCTATTGCTCGACATTGGTATTGTAACCATTCATTGTTTAATCAAATATACACAGTGGAAACCATTCCGGTTCTAATTAACACCATTTCATGTGTATTTGTTGATTATTCTTTGATGAGATTGATTCTTAGTTCCTAGATCATGTGCAAGAATTAATACATATTTGGAGACCGACAAATCCATCCCCATCCACATGGGAGAAGACTCCACCATCATTTCAGAAGGACAAGGTATTGTTGATCTTGAGAATGGCTATTTTTCAAATGTTTTGTATGTACCATCTCCAGAATCAAACCTATTGACTCTTTATCAAATATCACATACGGGAGTTCCCAAGAGAGTATCCTTCATCCCCAATGAAGTAGAGGTCATGGAACTTACATCTAGGAAACTTCTTGCAAAAGGTCTTGCAAACCATCATGCAAAAGCCTATGAGTTTTCCCATTTTGTGGTGGATGCAAAGCCCACCGCACTGCTGAATCATGGAAATGAAGTTAGTAGACTGTGGAATGAGATTTCCATCCATCTCAACTTCAAATACTTATAGTAATTACAAAAAAATTCCATGGTTAAAGGCCTCCTGGTCATCAAGGCAACCACTAGAATTTGGAAGGGCTGTGCTGATGGAAAGCACCCTGAGCACAAGTTCGATCGAGGGAAGGAAAGCCGAGCTACATGAATCTTGGGACTAATACATTTTGATATCAGTGGTCCCATGCCTATCACATCCATGAATGGATCAAGGTATGTTCCAACTTTTATTGATGATTTTTCCAGGTACACATGGGTATTCTTTATAAAAAATAAGTATGAAGTCAACGAAAAATTCATTGAACTGAAGGCCTTAACCGAGAATGCATCTGGCCAAAATATCAAGATATTGATATCTGATCATGGATGGGAGTATGTCAGTAATTATTTGCTGCACATATTCTCCCAAAGTGGTATTCAGGTCCATCATTCAATTCCCTACACTCCCCAACAGAATGGTGTAGCGAAAAGGAAGAATCAGTCTCTTAAGGAGATGACCACCTGTATGCTGGAATCAAAGAAGTTGGCTGCAAATTCATGGGCTGAAGCCATGCATGCTCCAACATACATAAATAATAGAGTTCCACACTCATACACTATATGGAATATCCCTTTTGAAGCATACTTCAAACACGAGCTGGATGTGTCGAATCTGCGGGTGTTTGGGTCCACTGCATGGGACCGAAATCCACTTGATAAAAGGAGGGATTTGCAACCACAAATCATAGAATGTCTATTTATTGGGTATCCTAATGAATCAAAAGGTTTCAAGCTTCTATATATCAAAACAAAACATATCATCATCGAAAGGAGTGTCAAGTTCGATGAGCCTCTTCAGGAGGTAGAACTAGTGAAGGAGAAAATTGTTGAATTTCCTTCCTATTCTACTAAATATTTGGATGATGAAATTAGGGGTGATGAACCTGTTTTGGATCCTATTATTTCTGATATCAATGTAAAGAAAACATAAAATGTTGAATCAGAACCTGAAGTACAAAATCATCTCCCAACATGGGTCCGACAGACACTCTCCTTCGCAGGAGATAACATTGGAAATCTAGATGATCCAAGGAGAACCGGGTCTGATTTCCAAACAGTAGGTATTGCTCTCTCTTGTCCTAATCATTTTCTGTCTAAATATTGATATTGCACTCTCTTTTCCAAGTTACCATGGATGAAGAGATGACTTCTCTTCAGAAAAACACTACTTGGGAACTAGTTTCTCTTCCTCTGGGAAGGAAATTGGTTCAATGCAAGTGGGTGTTTTGGAATAAGGTTTATGTATATGGAAACACCTAATAATATAAGGTAAGTCTGGTGGAAAAATATTTCTCCCAGGTCCAAGGTTTGGACTACAATGATACTTTGGCACCAGTTACAAAAATGGACTCCATCTGCCTAGTTTTGGCAATTCCAACATCAAAGCACTAGGAAGTGCATCATATGGATGTTAAGTCATCCTTTCTCCATGGAGATATTCATGAGGAGATATACATGAATCATATTGAGGGCTACATCTGTGATCCATATTTGGTTTTCAAGCTAAAGAAGTCACTATACGGTTTAAAACAGGCCCCAAGAGAGTGGTATTCCAAGATGGATGCCTTCCTTCTCTTGCAAAACTTCCAAAGGTGTAGATCGGATTGAAATGTGTATATACAGGAGTCTGATGGTCATTTGATTATTATTTTTTTATATGTTGATGAATTACTCATCATAGGTAGCATACTTGATTAAATTTTAGTTATCGAAACTGCTCTCCACAATGCATTTGAAATGAACAATTTGGGGCTCTTAAAACAATTTTTGGGGCTCGAAATTGAGAAAAATTATGATGAGATACTGATCACTTAGTACAAATACATATCAGACATATTATTCAATTTTAACATGGATCAATGTAGGCCTGCACCATTCCCTTTCCTTCCAGGGATCAACCTTGAAGAAGGAAAAAGCACACCTCCCATGGACTGCACTATTTATCGACAGCTGATTGGTAGATTGTTGTACTTGACTCATTTTCGACCTGATATATGTTATTCCATGAATGATATATCAATATACATGCAAAATCCCCATGATATTCATTGGAAGGAAGCCAAAAGGATCCTCCAGTACATTCATGGAACCAGGACCTATGGCATTCACTATGCTGCAAACTGCGAGCTAGAGTTGTATCCAGATTCTAATTGGGTGGGTGATTCTATTGATTGAAATTCAACTTTTGGATATGTATTCATGTTTGGTGGTGGCCCCATTTTGTGGTCTAGAAAAAAGTAGGCCACCATAGCACTGTCTTTAGCAGAGGGCGAGTATTGCGGAGTGGTGAATGCTTCCATCCAGGCTGTTTGGTTGCAAGGAATTATTTCAGAGTTTGAGATTGGTATTAATTTGTGCACTATCCTATTTTGTGACAATAAAAATGCTATTAAGATATCCATAGATACAATTATAAGGAAGAGGACCAAGCATGTAGAGATACACATGCACTATATTAGGGAGCTAGTGCATGACAGGACCATCATTTTGCAATACTGCCTGACTAATGAGCATATTGCAGACATCTTCACCAAGAGATTTTCACAAAATATGTTCACTTACCTCTGTTCACTATTGGGGGTGAGTTCATCAGGGTGATCCAACTCCTTTAAGTGTTCATATTGAGGGGGGGTTTTCCCACTAGTTTTTCCCTCTTTTCCTCACTTAGTTTTTCTTTTAGCATTGTTTGAGTTTCATTATTGTACAGGGTGACCTATGGCCTTTATTATCAGTGCCCTAGAATTCTTATGCACTTTATGTTTTCTACTCCTCCTCAGTATAGCTTAAGGGGGGGTGTTGGAGACATTTACCACCATACACATTCATTCTGGTCAATTTGGCCTAGTGAAACCACTATCCTAAGTTTTATTAACTTAATTGACATCAGAGGAGCACTATATGAAATTAGCATCAGCACACCGATGCCTACCTCTAGTTAAGGAGGCTAACTTAGCCTTCTCCTACATTCAGGGAGGCTAACTGGAGCACTCCAGGTGTGATCTAAGTGTCATAAATGCATTTTATTGCTAATTGATGGTTACAATCAGTTAAATAGAGTAGTGAAGGACCCTCCCTTCATTAAATTTATTATTTAATGATTATCTAATGAACTGGAGTCAACAGGGTCGCCTCCAACCACTTCTGATGGTCATTTTCACTTCAATTAACCTCATTGGGGTTCATTGGATTCATTGATGCACTACCACTTGCTGGTTTGCTTGCAGTGACATGTGTCTGAGTTGCTTTAAGTTAGAAATAGTCATTTATTGCACTTCGACTTCACTTACGGCTCAGTTGAGTCAATTAGGGTTTTGATCAATGGTTAACTTCAGTATTCACTATGGCTTACATTCTATTAAGCTAGACTCACTCATTAAATTCGAATGACCTCCTTTGGAATTCAAATTGTCTTGGCATTCATGCATTTGGCATCATCATTATATTGTATCATCATTCTTTCATTTGATTATACAGAGCTCCTACTTCCATTGCAGCACCATTTTGCCAATTTTATGCATATTTGTCTATATTTTTTGTGAGATTGTGTTTTCAGTTCCTAGACTATTGTGACAAATTAACAGCTCACAGTGTCTTCCAGAAGCAAACTAGGGACCAAAGACTTTTCCAATATAGATACAAAGTCATCTAATGGAGGAGTAACCCACATGGATATTCAGACCTTGTTAGAATATCTTTAGAGTGATATCATCATCACACTATATTCATAGCTAGACGTGTTTCAAGATAGACACAAAGAAATTGAGGTTGAAAAGGAACTTGCCATATTCTACCCATGATGTAGACATAATCACTCCTCAAAAAAATATCCGTTAAAAACTGCTAAAGTTTGTGGGATTTGTGATCAGAATCATCTTACCAAATCACTCCCATTTCTAGCACTAAAGGTAGTGTACCAAGGTACCAGCAAAGAGCTCAAACTAGATTACTTTCTATATTTAAAGGAACCATAGAAATCTCAACCACTAGGTATGAATCAAAACTGTTCTGCTTTTTTAAAGACCTGGAATAATTAGTATTGTGATAAACTACTACAAATCCTACTCCAACATTGAAAAATCCTCAGTAGTTCTAGTATCCTTCCCCTGGGTACAATGGTCACCACAATCAGTAAAAAATCCCTCCTTCCTGTTGGAATATATTAAACCCACTCATAACTTAGGATAAAATAATTAATCATTATTTGATTAATTATTCAACCACTAGATTAATTAATTGGAATCCACTTGCACCTTAAAGTCAATACATGCTATCTATATCCTAGGAATGATTTATTTCTAGTTCTAGGTTGATATTGACCACCTTTTGACCATCTAGAATTAGTATACATCACTTTACAACATATTCTACTTTATTCTGCTTTTTCTGCTTTCTAAGGATAAGATAAAAGCTAGTCAACTAGGAAACTAGAAGCTTTTCTTTCCAACCCATCCCGCATTAGTTTTTCTCCATTTTCTAGGATTAGCATGTTTTTCCATCTCCCTTGACAACTCACACATGATTTTTCCAATTCGTGAGGTCGTTGATAGATTTGGGAAGTGCTTTATCCACTTATGGGGGTTTTCTATATTTCGGTAAGTCAACCTTTTTGAGATTTATGAGTTGTCTCCATATAATTTGATTTTCCTATGACGGATATACTATTTATGTACACTATTATTCATAATTATTCAATAGTAGGATACACACCAATATTCATCTCTTCATTCATGTGATTTAGTCTCTTTTCTTCTCTCTATTGTTCCTGTGTATGCTTGTGAGAATTCTTAGCAGCAAGATCTATTTCATGTGCTTCTTCTTAGCATCATTGCTCATAACATTGATCTATTATTTTTGCGTGGTATTAGAGCTATAGGGAACACAACCTTGCCACTTTTGACATGGTATCCAAGCAACAAGGTTGATCAATTTCTACATAGTTGAGGAGCCCATCCAGTCTCCTATCCCTCTCTGAAGAAGAGCTTGTCTAGCTTACAAGATTTTCTCCTAGTTTTTTTTGCAGGTTGCAAAGAGTTTCTTCTTGAGCACATCAATTCAGAAATATGGATTCTCCTTCATCAATAATTCTTACTTCCTTCAACTACCACGAATGAAAATCCAAAATCTCCATTCTGTTGTATAGTAGAGGATTGTATAGGGTTACTCTAGCTTTGGAGAATGAGCCTAATGCTATGATTGAGAAAGATAAGTGGCACAATTGGTTGGATGAATCCTATGGATTGATTTGCCTCTCTATTTCTCCATGTCTACTCTTTCATCTATATGGTTTTACCACTCCAAACCAAGTATGGACTCAACTGGAGTCTCTCTTTGGAGTTCACGATGAGCTAAGAGTGCATCAATTGGAGATTGAGTTACTCTCAATGAGTCCAAGCAATTTCGAATATCTTGAGGGTTTCTTCACCAAGTTCAAGTCACTAGTTTAATGCTCAAGAAATGTGGGATTTAGAAAGAATATGATCAATTAATCCCTTCCATTTTTTCGAAATTGGGCCTTGATTACTCAATTTTTGTGTCTACCTTTCATGCTACTAGGCTTGTTGTTCCTAAGTGGAAAATGCCTTCTTTAAATCATTTTCTTGATTCACTAACAAAGAAGAAGGATAAATTGATCCATATGGGTATTCTTAATTCTCCCAAGATGAAGGATCATGCTCTCTTGTTTAAAGGAAGCAAGAATCACAAATCAAAAGAGAATGCCATGTCCCCTCAAAGTGGCCATTAAAGTGTTGACCATACTGGAGTCCTAGGAGCGGCTCAATTTGACATTAATCATTCTCCCTAGGGAAATTTTGCAATTATTAATTAAGTAAGGAATGTATATAATTTTTATTTTCCATTTAAATTATTTACACTAATTAATGAGGTGTAAATATGCTGCCTAGTCAAGTGGGGCGCATTGGGAAAGTATGCTAGCCAAGGAAGGAAAGAGGAAACACTATGACAAAATATGTCATAGGAAACGAAGAGGAAAGTACCTAAATGTAGAAAAAAGCAGTCAATGATAAATCAGGAAATTTTTTCAAAGGAGGGCATAATTTCCTCAAATGGAGCTCATAAAAGATGTAAGAGAAAAGCAGGAAAGTTTTCAAAGGAAAGAACAATTTTCTTATGAGTCTAGAGAAGCAAAAAAGGTGTCATAACTCAAAAGAAACAACTTTTGACTAATAGAGGGCATAGTTTCTAATTCTAAAGGATGATTTGGACTTGGAAACAATTCCACATGGTCCTACTTGCTAAATTTCCCAAAGGATGCGCCTATGTGGCTAGGGTTAGGGCTTCTTGAGGGTTGACTTGCTCTCACAGGTCACCTTCGATCCCAACTTGCTAAGAAGTTCACTCAACACTCTATTAAAGGTGAATTTTACCCCATTGACTCAGTTTGAGTGATTTGATATTGTGTTTATGCTATGTGAGCATACTCTCCGAGTGTTGTGCCTCAGACCATTGGGTGATGATCCACAAACCCCTCCTCCCTTCTCTTCTATCTCCCTTTCTATCTATTGCAGGTCTATGGAGCGCTAATGTCAGCCAGTGAAGATTATTATAGAATTATATTACATCCTGTATCAAGTTCAGGTCGAGCTCCAGCGAAGCCCATGCTTCACTTATGCTCACAACCCCTTGCTAGTCATGATTTAGGCCTCCCGCCCCTTAAGTTTGGAAGCATATTTGTAATGGTTATTCAATAATTTAATTTATGTTCTATAGTGTAATTATATTCTGAAAATTTCATTTATCAGGTCGAGATATCTCAGACCCTAAAAAATATTATCTCAATTTCATAAAAAGGTCCCATTTTATCGGTGTATGAGGGGGATTGAGTGAATATGAGTGTTGTAATAAAAAATTCATGATGGGGAAGTGATTGAAATAAGTATTTATGTTTGTGGAGATCATATTTATATCTTTCATAAATATAATGTTCTGCAGAATTGGATTTAAGCTGATTTAATAGCTTTTTTTAAAACCCTAGCTAGATTACTAGTTTTTAATAACTAGTTTTACTAAAATTGATGCAAAACAGGCTATGTAAAATCAAATTGAGATATATTAGTTCTTGTTGGTCACTAATAGGCATATATTACCATATAAAACTCCAGAAACCTTTTTTTTTTGGGTCGTATGACCCTTTTGCATCCTCCTCTACATAGGGTTTCTCTTGACCAAAATTGTCAGAAATCCCCAAATTCACCCAAAACACCTTAAAATTTCCAGAACCTTAGAAAAATATTTAAATACATTTTTTATGTTACATTAATTTTGGAACAAACCTATGTAATTTTCCTAAAGCCTCTGGTTGAAACAGACCAAACTACTCCCCTTAGTTTCACGGTTTGGTTGCCCAGAAGCGTGGTAGTAGGTTTCCGCGGAGAGGACTCTAAAACATAAATGGAACCATATATAAATTTGTTTGGGGAGATAAAAATTCATCTCTGACATCTCTTTGTTTTCTTCCTGCTGATCACTCTTGTCGTCTGCAAAATTTCCCAAAAGAAACCCTTGTTTTACCCAATCCGAGAAGGCTCTGTGTGAACCAATTAAAATTTCAGAATTGTTTAAGTAAAATTACAGAATTAAAGTTTTTAGGTATACACACTAGACTCAGGACATTACAGTGGTATCAGAGCATGGTCTTCCATACCTGCTCTTGATATTGCACAATGGGCCCAAAATACAATTCCGACACCAAAAGAAAGAATCCTAAAAAAGATGAAAAAGATGAATTTCAGAATTTAGTTAAGAATATGTTGAGAGGTCTGCAAGACATCTCCAAAAACATAATATAGTTTGGTTAAGAGACTAGATAATTCTTGGTTAAACAGCTAGGAGTGAAAGATGGGGAAGGGAGCAGTATTGGCTCCCAATATGAAGAAACAAAGGTCACGGGTGGGAGTTTTTTTTCCAAGACTGGGCCTCACAATAGGCCATTTCAATTTATGGAGGAACCAAAATTGCAGCCAATACCTACCATGCCCAAATTTGTAGAAACCCCTAAAGAATATCTTGAAGCCGAGGATGAAACTATTGCTACATGGGAAGAAACGTTTTTTGTCTACCAATCTTTGAGTGAGGAATGTAGAAGGGATCTTTCATTCTGAGATTTATGTGAAACTCAATTTAGGGGGAATCCAAGAGGGGATGCGAGAAATTCGTATGAGAATTATGAATTAAAGAATGCCATTGGGAAAATCAACTTGTCATATTTTGATAGCACTTCAAATTGCTCAATGAGCTCCTAGATTCAGAAAATGGATACATATTTCCAACTGAATCCTATGGTGTAATCAAGGCTTTTGATTACACCCAAGGACTTGAACTTTCTGGAGTCAAAGGAAAATAGATCATGGTAGGGTTTTGTAATGCTGAGACCAAGCTCATCCATCACAACTTTTGGCATTAGGTTATGGGAAGCTCCCGATTCCAGCAAACAGTTGTGAAGGAATTTATCATGGATATTCAAAGATATAAGAAAGGAGTTCAAGAATCATTTAGCTCTTCAATCATAGGGCCTAGGGTTACAATAGGTTTATCATCTTGCATATTGACAAAGTCAGTATCTATATGTATCTTTGGTTGAAGGGACTTCAATATTCATATTTGAATGTATCATTTTTCATTAGCTCTATTAATGGGAAGGGGATCTTCAATTTCTAAATCTCTGACTCAAGATTGAAAGAATAATGAATTTTATCAGGAAACCTTACCTCTTGTAATGGAGATTTGAGTTGGACAGGATCAGGGGTTGATGAATGTACTGGATTTCGCAGCTGTTTGGGAACGACATCCATTTTCTTTGGTGGGACAATAACCCTTTTAGCTGGAGCAGCAGGCTACTTTGCAAAAACAACATTCTTCTTAGGGGAAGCAATCAGCTTGGACCTCCGATTGTAACCTCCTTGATTATTTGCTTGATACACTGCTTCTTCACTGATCTGCTCATCCATTAGGGCTTCCTCATATTCTGCCTGCGTCAAAAAAGAATAGTCAACTTCATCCTTCATGCAGTTGATGTTTTCTTTAGTGTCTCATTCTTTTAGTACAACATTCTGAAAGTGAGCTCTAATTTTCTGATCTTCAACCTGATTCCTCTCCCTTCAGAGGATCTGGACTAGGGGTTTTCCTCTTTTGTAAGGAACAAAAATAGGGTTTTGGGGAAAAAAATCACTTGGAAATTTACCTCTCAAAGGTATCTGCCCTCGGTCTTTTAACTTTCACATTTCAGCAGTCAAATTATCCAACAGTTTGGCCATTTTGTCAATTTTGTTCTTTGATGAGGAAGCCCCAAGAGGGTTTGTGGGTTGCTTGTTCCTATCTGTCTTTCCTTTTACCTTCTGAGATGCTAAATGTTAATTCTACCTCCAAGGAAACATCCTACATAGCCTCTCTCTAAGAAGTAGGTAGGAATCAGATTCAAAGGCATTTGCATAGGTGATTTTGGCCAAGGTATCCGTGGGCTTGATCTCAGTGGGGATCTTGCTGAACATATTGTTAAACCTCTTGGTGAAGTTGGAGATAGACTCCCCATTCTCTCTTTTTAAGTTGCTAAGATCGGTGATATAATAGAAGTGGTTTTTGGGCCCTCTATATGCAAGTTAATTAAAACTTAACATGCAGAGTGCTAAACATAAATTATCAACCTGAGGAAGTCTTTTATTTCAAATTTATCATGCAAGATCTATGCAAGCACAATTTCTACCTGACACTGTTATCTATCGGTATGCAATCGTAACTGTTTGTAGACTAGATCACACATGCTTGAGAAGAAATCAAAACTAAAACCTATTCATCGAAAACACTTCAAACAAAATCTATTCCTATGAAAAAAGATCTAAATACATAAACCTGGAAGCAATGCTAAGTTGGCCAAGGATCTATGAAGATGAATTAATAGGAAAATAACTATGATAAATCTAACGAAAGCATGAACTAAATAATAAAAACAACTATGATTAATCTAATGAATGAAAACAAGAATTAACAAATAAACACATCTGCAAAATAAAACACCTACAATCAACACTACCAGGATCTGCTCAGGGAAGAGGGCCCTTCCTCCACTAAGCAGAGCTGGATCTCCATAATGAACGTCTACAACTCCAGGATTAAGAAACTGCTAGCATGTATTATCATAATGAATGATTACAATAGATCTAGATCAAATCACATAACATTGTTTTCTCTTCCCCCCTCTAAATGAGATTGATTACATATTTATACATAAAATTATCTCATGGAAATGAAGAACTGAACCCCCAACTTGTGAACTGTAACAGCTAGAACACGGCCGTAATTGCTGGTAACTTTGGAACCGGCTGCAACAGCAACTCAGGAAAATACCCTCTCGAAGAACCATCTGTATGTCCCAAACCATCACATTTTTTGGCCATTTCCTCATGATTCAAGTAAGTGAGGATGTTATACACAAAATCCATGTCTCGGATTTGCGAGATTCGTTCCAAGATACCTGCAAATCAAGACATGAGTCAAGGTGTTCTTATGTGGCATGCATTTTCAATTAAGGCTGTAACAGGTGGCTATGAGCGTCTTGTACGTGACAAATCAATCCACAAACCATCATTAGTAAAATTATGAATAATAGTCTTCAATTCATCAAAGATAAAAGAAAATAATTATTATTAACCACTTAAAACATCAATGGAAGTAGTATGCTGTTTCACGCATAGTTACAACAAATGGATGGAAAATGGAATGATAAATGGGCGATAATGATAAGAAAATGGATGAAATATATGTCGATAAGTGATGGAAAAATGGACAATTCCAGGGCCCAACAGTGGTCTCTCCTCTCGCCCCAATGCTTTAGAAATCTGTCATCTAGGGATTCAATTCCTGCTACTGATCCAGCAGATAGTTCTTTGAACCATTTCCTAGCCTGACCATCTAGGACTTGCACAAAAAACTAGTCCACACATCTTCTTGTTCTATATTTACATTCTCAGCATAACTGTAGAATTCTTCTAGGTGTTTTTTAGCTGGGAAATCTCCCTCTCCTATGAATTTAGGCATGTATTTGAGATAGTCTCCAATGGGCATGGCCGAGAGAGGGTTTGGTAAATTCAAAGGGGCATACCTAGCTACCAGGATCCTTTCCATTTTGGTCAGAGGGGAAACCATGTTGGAAATGAGTATGGAAAGGGTGGAAGAAGCTACTACTAATTTGGGTGGTAGCTGAAAGAGTGTTGGTGGTAAAATTGTCCTAGTAGAGTCACCAAGGATTGGATCTTCACAAGCAGTAGTTCTTGAAGATACCCAAGCCCTAAAAAATTTTGATGTATTTATAAATTCTTGAGAATCAAATGTTTTAGCAGAAGAAATAATAGAAGGAATATCTCGTGAAATATGTGATGTAGCTTCCTTTACAGCACTGCTAGTCTGCCTTAATGAAGCCCTAGCTCTTCTTAGAATCTCTTCTAGATCTAAAATAGGTGTTGCTGGTGCCCCTTGAGGGTTTGCTCTAGTACTTGGTCTTCTTGAAGCCACCTTATTTCAATGGATTTTCCAGATAGATGATTACAACCAGAATAGTGTCTAAACTATGTCTATTATCAAAGAAGGATCTATGTCGTCTCTGAGGGAAGCTTGGCTTCAATCTCCAAATCCCCGGCAGCGCCAATTTGTTATCACTCCAAGAAACTCCTCTAAGTTGCAGCTCAAGAATTCCTGGTAACTTAAATGTTTTTTATGGTTTTCTAAGTGGATCAAGTATGGTGACCTATGGGACCTCACACTCTTAAGACATCCATGAAATTTAATGAGGGATAAGGCTTCTAACTACCACTATTTAGAGGTTTGATAATATGATGCAAAGATGGAGAACTTATCATGCTCGCAGATTCATACATAAAACAGATATATATAAATGGCTAATCATAACAAGGAAAGTACTTATAATTCAAATCATCAATATGCCAATAGGATGACCGTTATCAAACATCAATTAACATGAATAAACCTAAATAACACATTCAACCATAAGCATAGAATAGACAAGAAATGGAAGCTAAACATATGATAGCAAAAGAGCTTATATTAGGTCATGAACAATATGAGAAGCTTGATAATAGTAATGGTCTACAGGTTCTCGAAGTCGAACCCTTTCAATAACATAATTCTTAGGCTTTATAGCCTTTACAAAATATTCAGATCCCGAAAAATTGGATCTGATTTACTAAAATTAAACATAATAATTGTTTTTGCAGAATTAGGTTAAAAACCCTAGTTTAACTATTGCATGATATTTTACCATAAAGAAAGATTCTTCAAGTTCATTAATTTTTCAAGTCATTGTGCAACCTTTTGCCATTTTTGCAGTGTGTGTAATGTAAAGGCTTAAGTCTATGAATTCAATACAAACTACTACTTCTCTAGCATAGACTAGATGAAATGGGGTCTTCTCGTGAAGTTTCTTAGTAGTAGTTCTACAATCCCAAAGTACAGTTGGAATTCAATCATACCAATCATTCATATTTGTGCAATAGACTTTAGTTAGTTCAATATCCATGATCTTGTTGAATGTTTCTATCATTCCATTTTCATGAGGGTGATTAGGACTTCTATTATTAGAAATTCAGTTTTCAATTCATCAATTATATTGTTTAGAAAATTCTTTTCCTAATCACTTTTGGGGCACCCAAAAAGAGTGATGATATTTTCATAGATAAATTGTGTACTTGTCTTGTCATAATGGTCTATAAGGGGTGCAACTTCATCGCACTTTCTCAGAATATATATAATGGGATTTTGAATGTTGGATAACATCCACTCTCAAACCCTTTTCATGAGATATTCCCCATAGATGGGAAATTGTAATGCTAAAGTAGATTTACAATGAATGATATTAATCCCAATCCCATAAAAATGATGAGTATCTTTAATTTCAATATTGATTTGGTCATGGTCCATGTTGAAAAATACAGATATCATTGCCCCCAAGAAAAATGAATAAATAGGATGAATTTCTCCAAAATCACCGAGGCTCCTCAACAGCCGAACAAGGCATGCTTCCATTCCAGAGCATTTAAAAGAAACAGTCGACAGAATAAAGCAAAGGAAATAGCTTTATCTTCATGCACCAATTCTTGATGGCCTGATGTCGATGTGTTCGAACTTGATCTATTGTATAAGCTATAGCTCTTGACTCTCAAAGACCAGGCTCGAATATTGTCCCTGTCATCTCTCTCATTTGGCTTACCGGTTGCAGTCTTTTGGAGTTAAACCAGAGTAGGGTATACTTTTTGGGTCTATATATTAGATGTTCATGTGGGCTTGTCTCAACCACATGACCCGCTTGAACCACTACAAGCATGTCCACATTGCAGAGGGTGGAGAGGCAATGAGAAACTATGAGTGTTTTGCACCCAACCAAATTTTTGTCTAGAGCATTCAAAACAGTCTTCTCTAACTCTGCATCTAGAGAACTAGTGGCCTTGTAAATAAGAAGTAGACGAGGATATTTGAGCATAGCTCTAGCAATGTCTATACGTTGTTTTTTCCCTCATAGCATTATTTCTTCAGCACTTATTTAGACATTTCTATAATAGAGTTTGGGTTAAGCTAGATTCACAAGAATCCATTAAATAAAACAAATATCAATCAAAAACGCCACAAAAATAGGAACGTTTTTTGACATGAAAATTCTTTTATGGGAAAACCAACATCCAAATATATCTTCAATTTTCTTTGACCGATTCGCCAACAGTGTCCACACTTTGGAATCTTATAATGGATTTACTCAAGTCTTTAAATAGGCATCATCACATGCTAATACCATGGCATCATAAACTATCCATGGTAAGCCTCATCACTAAACCGAATCAATGTTATCCTTAATCACTCTATAATCTAGTCAAGATTAACCTAAAATTACCCCCTTTAAACTTGACTTGGAGCAACCACCAACCCCTCTCACCATGCTCCTTCCCACTATCACCTAAGTATACATCTAAAGATTACATTTAGGAATTAATAAGCTAATCCAGATTTATGCAGGAACACAACAAAATACACAAATAACCATAGAAAAAAATATGCAATGGAAATAATACTTCATTTTATTAATCAATAACTGAAACTTGTTTACATATAGAATGGAAATAAACTAGCTAGAGTGTTGGTAGCTTATCTCTGAGAAGAGATGTGGTGGCTCCATGCCTCTAAACTCTGTGTTACAATGAGGCTCGAAGGCCTATATATTATTGAGAAACAATGAAAACCCTACACATCCAAAAACCTAACCCTAGGAGGTCAAACACCTTAATGTGGGCCCCGTTGGGTAAATTGGTACATTAATTTTCTAGAGTCATAACTTTAGCATACTACCTCCATTTGACGCGAATGATACATTATTAGAAGGATCTCTTTAAGGAATACATCCATAAATAGAAAACATTAAGTCCAAAATGGTCTCATATTTGTCGGACCATTCGATCCCAAAAAAACATCGTTTAGGGCCTCAAAACGGCTCCAAAAGTTTAGGACCCAAAAACTGCCAAAAATAGTAAATTGTGCTACAATTAAGGAAACTGGAAAACTAAAAGAAACAGTGGTGGGGGTCCAAGAGGAATAGGTGGGTGGTCACCAATATCCTCCTAGATCATTCCTCCCACCTTAGGAAGCAATGGTCCCCATTGCATGGAGTTCCTCCATGAGATGAGGCAACTTCTGTTGAACTTGGTCCCCGGTGAGCCACTTTCCCTAGTGAAGGAGTTGGCCTACTTTGACAACTCGATATAGCTGGATCTTCTGCTGGTGGGTGTTATTGATCTGTGTGTCCATAATCCGATCAGTTGTGGCTTGTTCCATGCAGTGAGGGTTTAACTCTGTTGGTGTGAGTTGTTCTGCCACGTCTGATGTGTCTAGTAGAGGTGGAAAGTAGGGCCGAAGGTGGTGTACATTGAAAACTAGGTGCATACCAAGGAATGTTGGAATACTAAGCTCAAAATAATTGTCCTTGATAGCCTTGGTAATGGTGTATGGCCCATATCGAAGTGGGCGAATCCTGTGGTGGGGTCCAGCGAGGCGCTCCTTCTATAAATGTAGCCACACTTTGTCTCCCACCTAGAAGTTGTGTTGCACTCGATGTTGATCATGTCGCTGCTTATACTTAGCATTGGATCTATCCAATATGTCATGAACCTATTGGAAAAGTGCTAAATTCACTCAATGAAGTCGTTGTCCTTGAAAACGTCAGACTGCATATGAGTTGAATCAGCCTAAGTAGTTGTAAATGGCATGGCTACGTTAATGGGACATAGTGGCTGGAATCCCAAGCCCACCTGAAAGGGGTTGTGGTTGCTTGAGCTGTCGAGGGCCCGGTTATAGCTATGTTGTATATAGGGGAGGCTCTCATTCCATGTGTGTGGATGCTTTGAGTTGTACATGCACAAAATGTGTACTATCATCCTGTTGATGACCAATTCCTGGCCATTAGTCTGGGGATGGAAAGCTATGGACTTTATGAGCTTGGTGTCTAGCATTGACCATAGGCTAGACCAGAATGTACTAAGGAAATTGCTATCCCGGTCTGAGATTATAGACTGTGGGATACCAAAGTGTACCCACACTCGTTCAAAGAAGAGTTTAGCAGTGGTTTCTACTATGATATTCTTCTTGTAGGTCGCCATTATGGCCATCTTTGAGAATCTATCAATGACCACAAACATACAGTCGTTATCGTGCTTAATAAAATGAAGGCCTGACATGTAATCCATGAAGATGGATTCCCAAGGTCGACTAGGGGTAGGAAATGGAGTATAAAGGCCTTGCTTCTTGATGGATGGTTTGGCAATGGCGCAAGCAGTGCAGGATCAGATGTACTTCTGGACGTCCTGTCAAAGGTTCAGCCAATAGAAATGCTTTTGCAGTACTTCCATTATTTCCTCGACCCTGAAATTCCCAGCGAACCAACTGTAGTGCGCTTCCCAAATCATCTTGGCACGCTCGCTTGAAGGAACACAAAGGTGTCCCATTTGACACAGTAGTACATCCTGGAGGTGAAATTTTCAAACTTGGTTTTCCTCCAAGAGCATCTGGTATGTGTGGCTAGATTATAGATCGCTCTTGTAGATAAGTGGCCAATGAAAAGTCTCGTACCCACAAGAGTTGAGCATGGTCGTTATCACCACGATTTGTGGGCGGCTGAGGCAGTCTGTAACATTATTAGTACTTCCCTTATTGTACTTGATGTTAAAATGAAAATGTTGTAGATATGTGGACTACTTCTGATGGTGATCATTTTGTAACTTCCCTTGTGTTTGCATGAACTGCAAGGGTCAGTGGTTTGTGTGGATGATCATTTCCTTCCCCAAAATGTAATGCTTCCATTGTCAGCAAGCTTGTACAATGGAATACATCTCTTTGTCATAAGTGGGATATTTGCAGACTGTGTCTGACAGTGTCTCACTGTGATATGCCACTGGATTCCCTTTTCTAGTAAGGACTTCCCCAATAGCATAGTCAGAGGCATCTGTCTCGATCTCAAATGGTTGTTGCAAGTCTGGTAATGTTAGCATTGGGGCACAACAGAGTTGATGTTTCAATTCTACAAATGCCTTCTACTGAGTTTCTGAACAAAAGAATTTTGCTTTCGCTCCTCCCTTGGTGACTTGACTCAAGGGCCAAGTGATATGAGAGAATCCCAAAATGAACCTGCGGTAGAAATTAGCAAGGACCAAAAAGATGCGAATCTCTGTTAAATTAGATGGGGCTGGTCAATCCTGAATGATTTGGATCTTGGTTGCATCCACATGTACCCCACAGTCATCAATAATGTATTCGAGATATTAAACCTGGGTCATGCCAAAAGTGCACTTGTCCAAATTGGCACACAACTTGTGCTGCCGCAATGTTTGGAGGTGTTCTTCCCAAGTCTGGCTGAATATTAGGATGTCATCCAAGTACACTACTACAAATGAGTTGGTGAATGTCCGCAAGATGTCATCCATCAGTCTCATGAAGGTTGCAGGAGCATTCGTTAGCCCAAAAGGCATGACCAACCATTCAAAAAGGCCCTCCTTGGATTTGAAGGCAGTCTTCCACACATCGGTTGGTTCGATCAATACCTGGTGATACCCGGACTTTAAGTCAATCTTGCTAAAATATTTTGCACCTTTAACCTAGTCCAAGAGGTCATCAATCCGTGCGATCGGGTACCTATTCTAGACAGTGATCTTGTTCAATGCCCACTAGTTAATATAGAGTCTCCATGTCCCATCCTTTTTCTGTACCAACATGATCGGGCTCCCACAAGGCGATGAACTTGGCCGAATGTGACAGTTCTGCAGCAGCTCCTGAATTTGCCTCTTGATTTCATCATTTTCCATAATAGAGCAGCGATAGATCGGTCCATTAGGTAGCAGTGCACTTGGGGTCAAATCAATTGGGTGCTTGACTTGACAGTGGAGAGGCACCCCAGTGGGTAAGATGAATATGTCACGGTACTCCTCCATGACCTTGTCCATTAGTTGTTGTCATGTGGAGGGGCCCTGTCTTGAGATTGTGGCCACAATCTTCTTCTTGCCCTGAGGGCGGATCATCAATAAAACAAACTTCCCGATTTTGGAAATGAGCTTACTGCATTGTTTTGCAGTAACCAAAGAGATAGCAGTAGGGGGTGGTACCTCTGGTATCTTGTAAAAATCATTTCCCAACGTAATAATAACAGCGCGAGGCCGGGACTCATACACAACATGTTGCTTCCATAAGTATGGTTGACCTAATAATACATCACTAACATCAAGAGGAGCAATATCACATAATACCTCATCGGTGAAGGGCTTGATGCTGTAGGGAAGGAGACACTGCTGGCTGACACAAAGATCTTGTCCTTGGTGAGGCCACACGATGGTGTACAACTGTGGGTGTGCTGTGGTCGGCAAACCAAACTGCTTCACAACTTCTGCTGATCAGGTTCTTTTGGCTCCCACTATTGATGATGAACTGTAGCGGGGAACCCTTTACCTACATCTGGGAGTGGAAAAGATGCTCCTCCTCCTTTGAATCTTCTGGTTCTTCCTTTGGATCTTTGTGGTTGTAATGGTGGCGTTGGGGTCTGCATCCATAATATTCTTCCTTCTGGCATTCCCCTTCTTGGGTTTAGATTCAGTGTCATAGTATGCATCTGATTCAAAAGCCTTTATCTCAGCCACCAGTGACTACTTAACCCGACACCTTCTTATGTTGTGAGTGGGGCTCTTATGGAACTCGCACCACTTTCCCGCTTCCTTTTTTGGCTTTGCAGTGTTTCCCTTTGCTTGCGGCTTTGGAAAGTTTTCTTGAGTCGCCATGCCTTAGCTGTGTCCTTGGTTCTGTGGTTTGGGGGCACCTTTCCCTTGCTTATAATTCATAGATCCAATGTCTCGCTTTTTCAAGTTGAATTTTTACTCAATTTTAGCACCATACCGATATGCCATACCAAGCGAGGAGATGTCAAGGAACTCCATTTCCTCCTGAATGTATCTATGCAAACAACTGCGGTACTTTATCACAAAATGTTTCTCTGAATCTTTGATACCCAACTTGGTGCGTAGGGTATCGAATAGATTCGTTATCTCATGCACATCTTGATCTCTTTGCTGCCGCAGCGTAGTCCATTGGATGTACTTATCCTCATAGCTCCCCACTGGCTAATATTGTCCCTTTATGCCATCTCAGAAAGAATTCCAAGTGGGTATGACTGAGAAAAAAGAGGGTTCCTCCTCATCCTTTCTCTCACAGTAGGTTCCCCACCAGTCCTTGACATGGCGGGCGGCTTTGAGTAGAGAAAAAGTAATCTTTTCCCGGTCAAAAAAGTCATGAACTGAGAAATATCCTTCTAATAGATTCAACCATTTATCTACGATGTCTGCATCTATTCGACCATCAAATATGGGAATATCAAAGTTTACTTGTACCTTAAAAGGGGTTGCACCTCTAGAGTGGCTGCTAGATGCAAATGTGCCGCTAGTGGGAAGTCGTTGAATGAACTGGGCAAAGTTATCCATCATTGCATTCCTTTGTTTTTCAAGGGCCTCCTTGAGCAAAATTTTGATAGAATATTCCACACCCTCGTCTTTCTTTTCATCCCCCGTGGGTGGCCGTCGGGATTTGCAAGGCTGATCTTGCAAAGGTTCAACTAGATCGAGCCCTAAGTCTTTATACCCCGCCCTCGTTGGGGACATGCAAAGAAGGATCGAAAAGGAGCAGATTGCTCTGATACCACTGATCCAGATTTATGCAAGAACACAATAGAATACACAAATAACCATAGAAAAAAATATGCAGCGAAAATAACACTTCATTTCATTAATCAATAACTAAAACTTGTTTACATACATAATGGAAATAAACTAGCTAGAGTGCTAGTAGCTTATCTTTGAGAAGAGATGTAGTGGCTACATGCCTCTAAACTCTGTGTTACAATGAGGCTCGAAGGCCTATATATTATTGAGAAACAATGAAAACCCTACACATCCAAAAACCTAACCCTAGGAGGTGAAACGCCTTAATGTGGGCCCCGTTGGGTAAATTGGTACATCAATTTTTCGGTGTCGTAACTTTAGCATAATACCTCTATTTGACGTGCATGATACATCGTTAGAAAGATTTATTTAAGGAATACATCCATAAACAACAAATATTGAGTCCGTAATGGACTCATATTTGCTAGATCATTCAATGCCAAAAAAACGTTGTTTAGGGCCTCAAAACGGCTCCAAAAGTTTAGGACCTGAAAACTGCAAAAAATAGTAAATTGTGCTACAATTAAGGAAACTGGAAAACTGAAAGAAACAGTGGTGGGGGTCCAAGAGGTATAGGTGGGTGGCCACCAATATCCTCCTGGATCATAAACTAGGGGTACACATGTCTAAATAGGTCTTATAGATGTATGCACATTTACATTGTGATAGGTTATTATACTAATGGTTGATATAGATCTATGCCATGCGTTTTATTCATGTTCCATTTACCTATAAGTGTACATCATTTCCTAAATCAAGAGTTTATCACAAATTCTCTCTCCATTGCCCTAACCAGCATACCTCTCTTTCCCCATAGTGAAGCATACCTAACTATAATGCCAAGCTTTATACATAATAGACCGCACACAAAGAAATCATTTTTTACCCTAAAAAACTTTACCAAAAAGACATCTTACAATAAGTTACTTAATCTTTTGAGTAGGATTCATCACATGATAATACCATGGGTTACCTAAAACCATAGATGCATAAATCATCAATAATAAATATAATTAACCAAATCCAAATTGTCTCAATTACTCTTAACCATGTCAAAATTAATATAACAATGCCAACTTCTATTTTAAATGAAACAAATAAAGGATAAGGCTCTATTATAAAACCACAATGCATACAAGAACTCAACACTCCTTTTGATTTTACTAATGCATACAACAATGGGGTAGAGGTGCATATTCATCACATGGAATCTAAACCTTCTTTTAAAGATGTGGTTAGAAACACATAATTCACTCTGTCAACGTTAATTCTTCTCATACATAATGCATATTTTGTAAAAAACTTATAAGAAGTTTCATTATTTGAAGTCTAAAGATTTGATATCTCAAAATTCTCATACAATCTATTAAAAATTGAGACACTAGCAATTAATTCTATGTATTGTTTACAACTAGCATAACTATTTAATCTATTACAACATCAATAGATCAGAAGTTAAGTTATACCAAACCTTTGCTATCCATACTTCAGCTACCAGTTATCACATATAAAATAAAATAACTAAATCTTAACATTATACTTGTTTCATATTGGTATAATCTAGGAAAAAACCCTGCCTGATCCACTACCAATTGTAAAATACTGTAATCCAACCTTCCTTATCCACCGCAAATAGGAAGAAAACCTTCAGTGTCCACCACAAATTGTAAAGTATGTAAACACCTATAAATGTTCATATTTAGCTAATAACAACGAGAACTAAGGACTCTCAAACAAAACTCTCATGGTCTCCACTGCGCGTGAAATCTGCCAATCTCTTTTTAACTGAAGCAACAAAACAATCGAACTGTTAGTTCAAATAATATGCTTCTCAAATCAAATATTATTCGAAACCCAGTTGCTACAAGAAAGGTTCCTTACCCTAATGATATCCTTTCCAAATATACGCTGGATGGGTGTTGGCCCCGGGCACGGGTTTAAGCAGGACATAGTCGGGCGTGTACCTGAGTGGATATTGCATCAACAGCGTATCATCCTGTACGTTGACTACCCCGCCAGAACTCTCCATCTCTGCCGGCATAGAACTTGGATTTGAAGCTGGAATTGCAACATCTTGTATCCTGTCCGCCGGATTACTGCAGTAATGTATAGCCGACGAAGATGCAATATCACTATCTGCTGCGGCTGACATATAAGTCCTCGAGGAAGATGCAATACCTGTATTGGAGGAGATCAATGGAGCTAAAGTAACACCAGAAGTGTCAGCAAGGGTTGTAGCGAAAGGAACATTGATCGGGGAAACATCTAATCCCTGATCCGTCTGCTCCAGACTCATGAAAGGGGAAAATTCTAATCCTTCATCCTTCTCTAGACTAATGAGCGGACCTAATTGGTGTGCCGCCTTCCACGCTACAGACCTAATGTTTGTGTCAGTTACTAAAGAAGAAGAACCTTTTAGTATATTCTTGATTTGAGAAGCATACCGTGGAAAGTTCAAACGATGGATACATGAATCTCCCTTCAAGAATAATGTAGATGCGTCGTACGCAATTGCAGCCATTTCTGGTGTGGGAAAAGTTCCAAGATGAACTCGGTTATTCCTTCGCTCACTGGTGCTATTACCTACGCCCGCAACCCACTTGCTACCACTGCGCGACACACCTTTGTATTTCTTTGATCCTTCTTCCATATTTGTCGCATTACGATCTCCAGCAGCACCTGTCTGACTAGCTGGTTGTTGGGCTTGTGCAGTAACAGGCTTCCCGCCACCATTATCAGACGAGTGGTTTTCCCCTTCTTCATTGCTTCTGGTTCCAAAACAGTAACCTCCATCGTTATCACTAAGCGGCATATCTGCACCAGAAATGTTCGAATAGCTGTGCGACATTTCTCGACCAACAATCTTCGAATCGCTGTGCTAATTATCCCAGGGAACCAAAAGCATATAAGATCTCTGAAATAGAAGAAACTAGCCACCAGGGTATCTGGAAACGAAGTGGAAGCTAACTCGCTTCCCTGTGAAACAGAATGGTTGAGAATAGGGACTTGGAAAAAGGGAAGGTATGACTTGAGATTATATATAGAGATGGTAGAAATAGATTCAGCACCCTAAAAAACTTTTAAGAAACCAAATTTTGAGGACTCGACAGGTGTAACTTAAATTTATAATTCAAAATCGTGCTAGGCTTTCCATAATAAAGCAATGTGGAAGTTTTCCTATAAACCCGGAGCCCATTAGAGGGTAGTGGGAGTTTTCTACAACCGCGTTTATAGGCAATGGAGATGTCTAAAAATTCCATTGATTGGACAATAATTTTTTCTCAGAATTTGGTGTTTTTTATATTGTAAAATTGGAATGTAATTATGTTTTAATTTCAATTTTGATGGTAGAAATGGATTCAACACACTAAAAAAAACCCTTACGCAACCAAATTTCGAGCACTTGAGAACTGTAACTTAAATGTGGGAGTTTTGGTATAAACCCGAAGCCCATTATAAGGTAGTGGGAGTTTTCTACAACGGCTTTCATACCCAATGGAGATGTCTAAAAATTCCACTGATTGCACCACAAATTTCGAGAACTTGAGAGCTTTAACTTAAATGTTAAAGTTTACCTATAAACCCTAAGCCCATTAGAGGGTAGTGGGAGTTTTCTACAACCCCGTTCATACGCAATGGACATGTAAAATTCCACTGATTGGACAATAATTTTTTTTGGAATTTGGTGCTTTTTATATTGTAAAATTAGAATGTATTTATGTTTTAATTTCAATTTTGATGGTAAAAATGGATTCAACCCCCTAAACAACCTCTTTTAGGAAACCAAATTTTGAGAACTTCACATCTTTAACTTAAGTTTAACTTCACAGCTTTAACTTAAATTTATAAAATCCTTAGAGGCCATCCCTAATAAAGCAATATGGGAGTTTACCTATAGACTCGGAGCCCATTAGACGGTAGTGAGAGTTTTCCTATACAAGTTGTCTAAAGAGGGAAAAAACATGGCTAGATATTAAGGAGTGTGGGTGTTGGGGGTTTAAGTGATTTCATTTATGAGCTTAAAATCGTCCAACAAACAACAAAAATGCATATTTCATCGATTAAAATCACCAGATTCCGAGAGAAAATCAGCAAAAAGTCCCTAGTTATCCTTTTCCCATACCGGAGACATGGGGGTAATGGGAATTTTCCTATATGATGGATAGAAGGTTCGTTTGATTTCCAAAGAACATATTTATATCTTCTGAAAAAAAGGAATAACACATGTTTGACCTAAGGGATTTTTAGTTAAATTACACTTAGGTAGTTCAATGAATTAATGATTAAGTAAATGTGGAGTTTTAAAGAGAACTGTTTTAGTCTTCTAAAAAAAGGTTGAGCTTAAGGGAGGTCAATTCAACATTTTTTTTCGAGGTAATTTGACCTAGTGATCCACTGAAAAAAAATCCTTAGAAGACAAGTTTTTTTTATTTAAAATTCGTTTAACCCAGTGATTCACTATTATTTTTAAATTTAAATAATATGATCATTTTAAAATGGGAAAAAAACCCTTAAAGAACAACTTTTTTAGTTACAATTCGTACTACTGAAGTTTAATTATAACTTCTAATTCCAATAAAAATATTTGAGGACAAAGTAGGGAAACTTGGGTTTACAAAGAAAATTTGATCTTGGGTTTACAAAGAAACTTTGATGGTGGCACTTGGAGGAGGGATCTTGACTTCCTTCTATATGAAAATTTTAACAAGGGGGGATCATGAGAGCCCCGAAATCAACTTCCGAATCTAGAGGCAAAAATTGGGTTAGATTCAAATGGAGTTGAGGGATCAAATAAAGGGAAATCACTCATTAAGCATGGAAATGGAGGTTCAAAAAACCCTACCTGAGTAACTAAATCATAGGAAACCATAACTGAGCATTAGCTATCCAAAGAAGAAGATAAGAATTGCATTCCCAAATCTGATTCAATTCCCAAGTGTAAAACCACCTCCTCTAAAATCGATGCCTACATTAAATACATGCAAGATCATTCATAAGATAAATTATTTCCTTTTGGCCATGGAAATAGATACACATTGTTGGATTCAAACTAGATTGAAAACAAAAGGGAAAGTGGATTTAAAACTCGGATCCAATGGCTTATTCACTAGTATTTTCACCATCCTGAAGGAAAATGATAGAGTCTTTGATAATGTCATGTAGCTTTTAACTTGGTAGGGATATATTTGAGATTCTGGACTAGTAACTTCAACCTCAAGAAAGAGGATTTCTCAGTTTATTTGATTTGCATCATACTTTACTCCTTTCCATAGGAGTAGTGGCATGAGGAAACCCCCATCAAAATAGGAAACACCTTGTGTGCCTTCATGAAAACCTCAAAACAACCAAGCAAGGGCGTTATACCTCTTATGCATAAATATGTGTTTACATGAACATTTCAAGACCACTTAGTGACCTTTGATGCAAAAGGAACCAAGGGAGGATTTTTCATCCTTTGGAATCACGTAGTCATTATGATGAAAGAATTCTTCTCCACCCCAAAGATGATCTAAGAAAAATTCCTTACCATTTTCATAGTTGAAATAGGGTTGCTAAAAAACTTGTATGGTCCATACACACCTAAGGATAAAACCCAATTTATTCAGTCTCTCTAGGGCCGGTACACCATTATGACAAACCAACATTGGATATGGGACTAGATTTCAACCTTATTGCATCCTTATTAAATAATATGGGTGGATTAAGGAAACTAGACATACATAACAAAGCTTGTAAAAATTCCATACTAACCCTCAACTTAGTGGGCATAAAAACTAGGAGTTATAAGTAGACATGGAATGGAAAAAGAGGAGGGGCGCAACATGTTTCCTCTTAGCTAGATTTCGTATTCATTTACAAGAACAATATATTCCTTTAAGTTCTAATCATATAAGGATATATTTTACCTCGTTCTAGCTCAAACCATTGGCCCATATGCCTCCTTTTGCAATTGGGTGATTGACCCAAGAATCGACTCTTTAGATTTGAAATTTTTTGGATGACTCACCTAGATTTTTAAAATAGCATATCCAAATGGTGGAAGTAGCATATCTCACTCAAGGATAAGAGATGTAAAGGTTTCAACAAAATAAATAATCTGAATAACAAGCTCAAGGTTTCGAACATAGAATATCTTTGTAATGTGATTCAATGCTAAAAGGACATAGAGGGAAAATGGCTTATTTGAAAAAAAAAATCATTGTGGAAGTAAGGAAAAATAAATTTAATGTGGAAGGATAGTAATTGTAGATCTATCTAAACATTCAAAATTAGAAGGAAAAACCTTTTGGAAACAAAAATACAGAATACAATGGATAAAAGAAGGGGAGCAAAATTCTAAATTTTTCCACAAGTCAATAATTCAACATCAACACAACAACAAAATAGCTTCTATTAAAGACAACCAGAACACCACTATCACCAAAATAAGGGTATGGAAAAAGAGCTCAATAATTACTATCTCAACTTCCTCTTATAATGTTGGGACAATCTAGAAGAATCCATTCAGTAGATCACCCATCGCATCCAAATACTAATGTTCGACTCCAAAAATGATAGCCTCTAACGATAAATCACAATGCATGAGGTTGATACAGTTTCAATGGAGATTACCATATGAAAATATTTAGTTCTAAATAGCTTCACCATAAATGTTTTCCACTCATGTTGGGAAACCATCAAAATTGAAGTGTGAGAAGTGATTACAGAACCTAGGAGGACATTAAATGTGCTCCCTACACTTTATCTCAAATTGCTTCAATTTAATCCCATAGGAGGACAAATCTCAAATCGAAGGAATGCCCAAAATTGTAATTTCAACAATTATACGCAATGGAGATGTCTAAAAATTCTACTATTTGGATTAGACAATAATTTTTTCTCAGAATTTGGTGTTTTTTATATTGTAAAATTGGAATGTAATTATGTTTTAATTTCAATTTTGATGCTAGAAATGGATTCAACACCCTAAAAAACTCCTTAGGAAACCAAATTTCGAGAACTTGACAGCTATAACTTAAATTTATAAAACAAAATAGTGCTAGGCCTTCTGTAATAAAGCAATGTGGGAGTTTTCCTATAGACCCAGAGCCCATTAGAGGGTTGTGGGAGTTTTCTGCAACCCCATTCATATGCAATGGAGATGTCTAAAAATACCACTGATTAGACAATAATTTTTTCTCAGAATTTGGTGTTTTTTATATTGTAAAATTCGAATGTAATTATGTTTTAATTTCAGTTTTGATGCTAGAAATGGATTCAACCCTAAAAACCCCTTTACACAGCCAAATTTTGAGAAATCCTATGAGGACATCCATAATAAAGAAATATAGGAGTTTTCCTACAGACTTGGAGCCCATTAGAGGGCAATGAGAGTTTTCATATACAAGTTATCTAAAGAGGGGGGACTTTTTGACCTTTGTTTCCCACAAATCTTCAAGGAATT
The DNA here is from genome assembly GCA_001517045.1 of Pseudotsuga menziesii. Lineage (NCBI taxonomy): Eukaryota > Viridiplantae > Streptophyta > Pinopsida > Pinales > Pinaceae > Pseudotsuga > Pseudotsuga menziesii. The sequence goes on along the minus strand of LPNX010733721.1, from coordinate 472,100 downwards.
TTAAAAAACGTTCAAAAACACGACTAGATCTTATTGAGTGTGGGTGTTGGGGGTTTTAAGTGCTTTCATTTCTGAGCTTAAAATCATCCAACAAACAACCAAAATTACATATTTTATAGATTAAAATCACTGGATTCCGAGAGGAAATCACCATAAAAGTAAAAAAGTACCCTAGTTATCCTTTTCCCATACCAGAGTCATGGGGTAGTAGGATTTTTCCTATATGATGGGTAGAAGGTTCCTTTAATTTCCAAAGAACCCATTTATATCTAGTGAAAAAAGGAATAACACATGTTTGACCCTATGGATTTTTAATTAAATTACACTTAGGTAGTCCAATGAATTAATGGTTAAGTCAATGTGGAGTTTCAAAGAGAAGTGTTTTAGTCTTCTAAAAAAGGTTGAGTTTAAGGGAGGTCAATTCAACATTAATTTTTGAGGTATATTTTTTGAAATTTAATTGATAGGATCAATTTAAAACGAGAAAAAATATTGAAAAGACAAGTGTTTTTTAGTTAAAATTTGTTTAACCCAGTTATTCACTACTATTTTTAAATTTAAATTATATGATCATTTTAAAATGGGAAAAAACCCCTTAAAGAACAAATTTTTTAGTTAAAATTCATACTACTGAAGTTGAATTATAACTTCTAATTCCAATAAAAATATTTGAATTAAATACTCACATGAGTGGTCGAGTTTGGGACAAACTAGGAAAACTTGGGTTTACAAAGAAACTTCGATGGTGGCACCAGGAGGAGGGAGCTTTACTTACTCCTATATGAAAATTTTAACAAGGGGGGATCGTGAGAGCCCCGTAATCAACTTCCCAATCTAGAGGAAAAAATTGGATTAGATCGAAATGGAGTCAAGGGATCAACTAAAGGGAAATCACTCATTCAGCATGGAAATGGAGGTTCAAAAAACTCTACCTGAGTAACTGAATCATAGGAAACCATAACTGAGCACGAGCTATCCAAACAAGAAGACAAGAATTGCATTCCCAAATCTGAATCAATTCCCAGGTGTGAATCACCTCCTCTAAAATTGATGCCTACTTTCAATACATGCAAGACCATGAAGTCATAAGAAAAAATATTTCCATTTGGCCATGGAAAGAGATACATATTGTATGATTCTAACTAGATGGAAAACAAAAGGGAAAATGGATTTAAAACTCGGATCCAATGGCTTATTCACTAGTATAGTCACCATCCTGAAGGAAAATGATAGAGTCTTTGATAATGGCCTGTAGCTTTTAACTTGGTAGGGATATATTTGAGACTCTGGACTAGTAACTTCAACCTCGAGAAAGAGGATTTCTCAGTTTATTTGATTTGCATCATACTTTACTCCTTTCAATAGGAGTAGTTGGATGATGAAACCCTCCTCATAATGGGCTCCTTTATGAAAACCTCAAAATAACCAACCAAGGGTGTTATACCTCTTATGCATAAATATGTGTTTACATGAACATTTCAAGAGCAAAGTCTAGACTCCACATGCTTGAGCTACACATACTCTGAATAGTTTTAGTCATTGGAGTATGAGCATGTCTCATTTCATTATCATAAATGCCACCTTCATGAGTAAGACTTCCTCCCTCAACTCACAAATACCTTCCAACAAACTTGCAATCAAATAGGATTCTGAAGGATACATCCTTGTAGAAAATAGCAAAAAGGAGGGGGAAAATCACCTCATGTATAATCAGTGAATGAAATTTTGACTACAAAGATATTTCAAACATTGAATGAAGTTGAATACTGTAGGGATATGAATGAAAAAGAGAGAGATATCCCATAATAACCTTATCAACACATACATGATCAATGTATGGACGATTCATAGAAAACCATAAAAACAAAAAGGGAGGAAACAACCTCACCAAGTTGAACTTTTGAAAATGAGGATAATATAATGAGGGAGACCAAGGCCATGGATTGGGAGGATGTAGATGTAACGAACATAAAATATATAAATATTAAAAATAATATTATTAGATAATTATTAATTATTAATTAATAATTATCAAAGAGTCATGACCGTAAATTGAAAAGGCACGAATGGACATATATAAGTCCAACCTTTGTAAATCAATTATATCAATTCATATTCTATCATCAAATTAATAATTTACTATGGCTTCAAGTGGTATCGGAGCGAGGTTACTATTCAAGCTTCTAGGGTTTTCCTAGAAAATAGGACCTTGTCCTTAAAATAAAAAAAGAAAAAAGAAAAGGTGAAAAAAAAATAAAACAAAAAAAAGGTTAAAAGTGAAACCACACATGGTTTCTAAATAAGTGGGGTTGGGTTTGAAAATAAAGTACAAAATAATTACTTGTAAAGAAAAAGTGAGGTTTGAACATGGGTGGGGAAGTTAACACTCATCCCCCCCAACCACCCAATCTACTCACATTTTACAAAACTTAAGAGAAATAAAAGATAAAAAAGGTGCATAATAATTGATATTAAAAAGCAAGTGAGATTAAACTTAGGTGGGGAAGTCAAAAGGAAAAACAAAATCAAAAGAAAAATCGAAGACCATCATCATTTAGTGTGGAAGAAATCAGATATCATGGAATCTGGTTTGCAAGCACAAATAGAGAAATTAGAAGCCAAATTAAAGCAATATCGAAGAGAGAATGAAGAATTACAAGACAAGAATGAAGAATTATGAGATAAAAATACGAAATCATAAATATTGATTAAATTACGTGAGATGACAAAAGAGTGCAAGGAACAAATAATTTCTGACAAGAACAATCATATAGAAAAATTGTATGCCCAAATTAAGAAATTAAAAGACGAAAATGATTTCAATTAGAGACTAACAAATCAATATATAAAGAAAGAAATAAGTGATTACGAAGTAGAAACAATCCACTTGAACAAAATCGCTAACAACAAGGATGAGGAACTGACGCACATATGACATAAATTAACAGATTAAGAATTAGTGGTCGACCAGTATCGGCAACAGATAAAAGTTCTTCAACAACAAAATAACGATTCTAAAAAAGAACAGAAGTTGGAGATCACAAAGAGTAATAAAATAATATCCAACAATTCTGAGGAAATTTTCAGATTAAGAAATCACAACAAAACCTTGATTACAAAAATAAAAAAATTGAAAAACAACAGCAAGAGGGAACAATCCGGTGACGACTGCGAAGGAAAATCACTAGAAAAGCAAGAAGAAAACCAGTGTGTAAATAATAGTAATCAGGAACCACATGTCCAAATCAAGGAGCTAGAAATTAAAGAAAAGTCGCAAGAGGAAGGAATCGAAAAGTTTCAGAATCGTAACCAAGAAGCACAAATCGAGGAAGTGAAGACAGTCCTCGTCACAGTCCAAAGGAAAGAAGAACAAACGAAACCTATACCTTATAGACATCCTAATTATAATCGTCATTTTTACCAATGACAGGGTCAAAATGAATATTCGTAGAAGACTTATGTGGATATGCGAAAATATCGACATACTAAGCAACAATCGAGACAGATCCTTCCACAAAAAGATCTCAGAGCTCCGATAAAAATAGATCTAGGATGGACCACAGGAGATGCTATGCGACAATTCTCTTGGGGAATCCGTAATTCGTATCGGCTCATCTCCTCAAATGTCGCAAATACAAAAGGGAAAGAATTTCGAGATGACAAGTTAAAATAAATCAGACATAAACGTCAAATACATCTTCGAGGACAAAGATTCCCTTAAGGGGAAGGCAATGTAACGAACATAAAATATATAAATATTAAAAATAATATTATTAGATAATTATTAATTAATAATTAATAATTATCAAAGAGTCATGACCGTAAATTGAAAAGTCACGAATGGACATATATAAGTCCAACCTTTGTAAATCAATTATATCAATTCATATTCTATTATCAAATTATATATTATGGCTTATTTAATATTCCAGATCTTTTGGTAAATATTACTCTATGAGCGAATAAATATTCGCTTCAGTAGAGATAAGAGATTTACATATCCAAAGCAGCATCGATTCTTAGGAGATATAGGACACGAAATATATCCCAAAAAAGAAAATTCATCTACTTAAGGATTCCCTACATCACTCCAAAGAGAAGGCATGATACCAAGAGATATTAGGTTACTTCATCCTAAGGAGTCAAAACTAGTAATAACAAAAGAACAATCTAATCCTTTCCAAGATGAAAGAAAACAAAGAATAAAAACATATATGCAAATATTGAAATACTTAGGCAAGAAATTGATTGACACTATATAGAATGTTTCAATGGCATACAAGTTCTTCTATCCCCACTCTGTAACTAGCCTATGAAGCTCATCTCATGGAACATCATGGTATGACATTGAATGCAAACAAACGAATCTATGGAACATGATCAACTCTAAAAATTCTATAGTCGTGTTGCGATAGGAAACCAAATGTAGTGTGGGGATGTTTGTCAAAATTGTGGATTATTGTTGGAAAGGGTGTAAAGTAAATTAGTGACATTTGATGCAAAATGAACCAAGGGAGGATTTTCCATCCTTTGGAATCACGTAGTCATTATGATGGAAGAATTTTTTTCCACCCCAAAGACGATCTAAGAAAAATTCCATACCATTTTCATAGTTGAAATAGGGTTGGTGAGAAATTCGTATGGTCCATACGACACCTAAGGATAAAACCCAATTTATTCAATCTCTTTAGGGCCCGTACACCATTATGACAAACCAACATTGGATATGGGACTACATTTCAACCTTATTGCATCCTTATTAAAAAAATGGGTGGATTAGGGAAACTAGACATAAACAACAAAGATTGTAAAAATTCCATTCTAACCCTCAACTTAGTGGACATAAAAACAAGCAATTATACCTAGACATGGAATAGAAAAAGAGGAGGGGTGCAACGTGTTTCCTCTCACCTAGATTTCTTATTAATTTACAAGAACAATATCTACATTTAAGTTCTAATCATATAAGGATATATCCTATCTCAAACCATTGCCCCATATGCCTCCTTTCGTAGTTGGATGATTGACCCAAATATCGACTCTTTAGATTTGAAATTTTTTGGATGACTCACCTATATTTTTAAAATAGTATCGCCAATTGGTGGAAATAGAATATATCACTCATGGATCGGAGATGTAAAGGTTTCAACAAAAAATAAATAATCTTAAGAACAAGCTCAAGGTTTCGAACATAGAATATATTAGTAATGTGATTCAATGCTAAAAGGATATAGAGGGAAAATGGCTTATTTGAAACAAAAAATCATTCTGGAAGTAGGGACAAATAGATTTAATGCAGAAGGATAGGCTTTGTAGATCTATCTAAACATTCAAAATTAGAAGGAAAAAACCTTTTGGAAACAAAAATACAGAATACAATGGCTAAAAGAATGGGAGCAACATTCTAAATTTTTCCACTACTCAATAATTCAACATCGACACAACAACAAAATAACTTCTATTAAAGACGACCATGACACCACTATCACCAAAATCAGGGTATGGAAAAGGAGCTCAATAATTACTATCTCAACTTCCTCATATATTGTCGATACAATATACAAGAATCCATTCAGTAGATCACCCATCACATCCCAATACTAATTTTCAATTCCAAAAATGATAGCCTCTAACAATAAATCACAATGCATGAGGCTGATATAGTTTCAATGGATATTACCATAGGAAAATATCTAGTTCTGAATAGCTTCACCATAAACGTTTTCCACTGATGTTGGGAAACCATCAAAATTGAAGTGTGCGAAGTGATTACAGAACCTAGGAGGACATTAAATGTGCTCCCTACACTTTAACTCAAATTTCCTCAATTTAATCCCATAGGAGGACAAATCTAAGGATCTAGTTAATTTTTATCCCATCTCTCTCTCTAATGTGATATACAACATTATCACTAAGGTTATTGTGAACATTCCTAAACATTTTTCTCCTACTTTTGAAGAAAATTCAGGATATGTTGAATGCCATGAAATCTTGGATGACAATATCACAATGTGTGAAACCATAAACTCTTTAAATACCTCTAAGAAAATTGGTATAAATATAAAACCGTATGTATAAATAATTTTTTAAGCTAAGTTAGGTATACAACACACAAATCAGTCTAGCATACGAATTCTTGGTCCCTAGATATACTAGATTATGTCAGTCATCTCCTCAACTTTCTTCCCCATTTTAATCAATGACTCTCCTTTCTCTACTTCCACTTCCTCCAAAGTAATCAAACAATGGGACCCTCTTTCCCCTTTCATGCTTACTCTTATTGTAGAAGTTCTAAGTATATTTATAAAAGTGGAAGTCTCAAAGGGTAAGTTCCAAATCTTCTATTTCCATGGTTATGACTTAGTCTCCTCCCATTTGTAGTTTATAGACGATATAATGTTAATGTCATCCCCCTCACTCTGGGAAGTGAGATATCTTTAGAAATTTTAAACACTTTCATAAATCAAATCAAATTAAGTCTCGGATTTTTTTTTTAATGTTCCTCTTAACGCTCAACTCAACCCCTCCAAGATCCTCAGTTTCCAAATTACTTCCCTTCAATCCAAATAATTAGGAGATATACTCATTAATAATTCCCACAAAAATATATTCTTGGAGGATCTTCTCACTAATATGGAATGAAAATTGAACATTTAGACATTTCAGTCTCTAAATCTACTATGAAGAATGATTCTTGTTAAACATACATTACAATCTATGCCTTTATAGTTGATTTCAATTTTAGTAGCTCCAAAAAGCACCATTGAGGCCATTCACAATATTCAAAGGACCTTCCTACAGGGTGGATATTCATTAAAATGGAAATGGACCAATGAAACATAGGTTCATTGATGTAAACCGAGGATATAAGGAGGCCTTGTATTGAGAGACCCTAAGATTGAAAATGAAACAATGGGGGAAAAAATCTAGCTGTGTTGGATTAAAAACAAGGAAACTCCTTGGAGTAATATATGGAAAAGAAAGTACGCTCCAATCTCATATGTCTAGAATCTGATCAAATTAAATAGTGAAAGGAGTGGATCCCTAGACCCTCTTATGGAACAAAAATTGGAAAAATAGGAAATTAATAGAACACCATATCTTTTCAAAAGTTAGAGATAGTTCTTCAACACGTTTCTTTGAGGACATTTGATAGAAATAAAAAAATTAGACGACGAACTGAAAACTATACCCTTAAGGAACATTATGTAGAAAAAAATAGAATCCATTTCAATCAATACTTGGAATTACATAACCATAACTCAAATTTTTGTTCTTGACTGCCAAAACTAAAGAATTGTCCCAATCTTCCTAAACATTCCAATGTGATTTCAACTAGGAAGCATTCTAGGACAATATTCAATATAGAATAATTAGAGTCAAGGAAATCCCTGGTACACTTAGGCGTGGACAAAAGGAAGTTGAAAAATTATTCATCAAAGAATCATATTCCATAAAGACTACTACCAATACTAGCATCAAGAAAATAGTATGGGTATCCATATGGAGGAATAATTGCAAGCCAAATATTTCAACTTTCTTAATTATAATGTCCAAATTAAACATCCTCACATGGGAAGAAATAATAATTCGAGGATTCAAAGGGCCATTAAAATGTTATTTATGTTAACATAACATGGAGACCCAAGATGAAATTATCAACAAATTTCTTTGCACATCAATTCCATGGGATAAAGGAGCCTCCATCTTTAACCAAACATATAGAAGCATTGACGGTATACGAGAGACTATTGAGAATCGGAGAGGAAATTCCTTTAGAACCATTTTCTGAATTGAACCTAGAAACTACTTCCAAGATTTATTCTGTAGGAAGTTTCAAAGAAGTGGAATCATAGAATATTTAAAGAACTATGACTCAACACTAAAAAGGGTATCCATGAAACAATTCAACCAACATAATGGTCTATAGAGGATAGGAAAAATGACGATAAAGAAAGACCGGTTATGTAATTTTGGTTGATGGAATCACTTAGCCCTCTCTACATCCTTTCTTCCAAATTGCATATAATATCAAGTCCAACCATATGGAACCCCCCCATAATCAACTTCAGTAAGCTTAACCTCAATGGAGCCTCTAAAGGAAATCCAATGCTTCCAAAATATGGAGGTATTTTTAGAAATGTAAAGGGAGATAATATTCAACACTATGTTGGTTCACTAGGATGGTATAGAAATCATTGCGACTAAGCCTCATGCTCTTTATTGGGGCATATATATTTTCATCCAACAACATTACATAACTAACTGTTGAGGGTGGCTCTCATATCATTATTAGCATGCTCTCGAAGCTTCAAAATAGTTCTCCTATAAGTAATATAGATACTAACTTAAGAAGTGAAGAAAAACTAGAAGGAATAGTGGATATTCTTTCCAAACACATTGTAATCACTTCTCTTCATGTATGATGGTTAGTGAACATACTTGTGGAAATAATTGCAAACATAGGAGTAGATTGTGACCATGAAGACATTTACCCTCCATGGAATCAACTTACTTCCACAACTTTGGTAAAAGATTTCCTAAAAATATCCATGGAATACCAAAACTCCCATATTTAGGTTCTCATGCAAGAGCGAATAATAGATATTTTTGTTGAACCTTGGTGTTGTCATTAATTTCATACAAAAAACATGTGGATTTCAAACAAGAAACATGATGATATCAAACAAGAAACATGGTGATGTCTAATAAGAAGCAAGAAGACTTATAGATGAAACCAGTTTGAATAATTATATAGAGAAACAGCGTGCAAGTTTTTGAAGTTCAAAAATCCCACCTAGACAAGGAAATGACATTCGCAAATACCACCAAGTCATGGGACTCAAGTGTAGAAAACCCCACGAGGATAAATTATCAAAATATGTACACCAACGAAATATCAAATTGGGTGTTTAGTTTGATGAATAAGTAGGGAAGAAGGGGTGTTTCCAACTCAAAGGAACCCTAACTTGTGGACACATCGTCTCAGAAAGATTAGTATAAATAAGAAAGAGATGGAAATGTTGAAGTAATATTGAAGATGCAGAATATGTAATATTTTGATTTGGAAAGGTTTGAATTATTTGGGTATCAACGAATCATTAATAAAAAACAACTTTACGTAGTAGACAACTGACGCATAGAAGCAATGAAGTATATTGATAGACAATGAGTAAACTAGATGGGTTTACAACATCGAGATGTGCAAAGGATATATGTAATAAGAATAGTTTAAATCTAAATCTTATATTGTCAAGTAATAGTTCATAAATAATTGATTTAGAAGATCATGAAAGTGGTAGTTTTAGATTGCATACAAGGAGTTCACAAATTGCAAATATTGGATATTGAAGACCAAAGAAAGCGCATATCACAAAGGGTGCAGGGAATCATAATGGTTGATATTTCATATTGTATAAAGTGCATATTGGATATCACAGAAGTAACAGTTTTATAATACCATATAATTATTTTAGGGTGGCAGGAAGGGGAAAGTACATGAAGTTGAATCTTCCTTCCAGTTGGTGGTAGAGAATGCAAGGATATGGAGTTGGAGATTCCTTTTAATCGGTACTAGAGAAAATGGGTGGAAGTATGGGGAAAGGATAGGAGATAGAAATATCCTTTTAGGCTGGTTCCTGCACACAACAATTTGGATCTTGTGCAAAATGATTGGTGTCCTCTCAGGTCGGTTCCTGAAGCCAACAAGTTGGTGATTGCATTGACGACTGGTGTCCTTACAAATTGGTGCGTGTGATCAACAAGTTGGTGCTTGTTTGTGGCATTGGTGTCCTAATCAGATAGGTTTCTATGTGAGTTGGTACTCATATCTTGGATATTGGTGTAGAACTCCCATATTTTGATTGAATAAAATTGTTTATATATATATATAAAGTTACTTTATATATTCTTTGCACACTAGTGTCTTTTATTGTTTTGACTAAAATAGAAATTGAAGCATAATTTGTAAAGTAAAAATTTGTATAAATTGTGCTTGATACTTATTAACCCCCCCCCTAGGTACAATGGTCAGCGCAATCAGTAAAAAATTCCTCCTTCCTGTTGGAATATATTAAACCCACTCATAACTTAGGATAAAATAATTAATCATTATTTGACTAATTATTCAACCACTAGCTTAATTAATTGGAATCCACTTGCACCTTAAAGTCAATACATGCTATCCATATCCTAGGAATGATTTATTTATGGTTCTAGGTTGATATTCACCACCTTTTGACCATCCAGAATTAGTATACAACACTTTACAACATATTCTACTTTATTCTGCTTTTTCTGCTTTCTAAGGATAAGATAAAAGCTAGTCAACTAGGAAACTAGAAGCTTTTCTTTCTAACCCATCATGCATTAGTTTTTCTCCATTTTCTAGGATTAGTATGTTTTTCCATCTCCCTTGACAACTCACACATGATTTTTCCAATTTGTGAGGTCATTGATAGATTTGGGAAGTGCTTTATCCACTTATGAGGGTTTTCTATATTTCGGTAAGTCAACCTTTTTGAGATTTATGAGTTGTCTCCATATAATTTGATTTTCCTATGAGGGATCTACTATTTATGTACACTATTATTCATAATTATTCAATAGAAGGATACACACCAATATTCATCTCTTCATTCATGTGATTCAGTCTCTTTTCTTCTCTCTATTGTTCCTGTGTATGCTTGTCAGAATTCTTAGCAGCAAGATCTATTTCGTGTGCTTCTTCTTAGCATCATTGCTCATAACATTAATCTATTATTTTTGCGTGGTATTAGAGCCATAGGGAACACAAACTTGCCACTTTTGACATGGTATCCAAGCAGCAAGGTTGATCAATTTGTACATAGTTGAGGAGCCCATCCAGTCTCCTATCCCTCTCTGAAGAAGAGCTTGTCTAGCTTACAAGATTTTCTCCTAGTTTTTTTTGCAGGTTGCAAAGAGTTTCTTCTTGAGCACATCAATTTAGAAATATGGATTCTCCTTCATCAATAATTCTTAATCCCTTCAACTACCACAAATGGAAATACAAAATCTCCATTTTCTTTTATAGTAGAGGATTGTATAGGGTTACTCTAGCTTTGGAGAATGATCCTAATGATATGATTGAGAAAGATAAGTGGCACAATTGGTTGGATGAATCCTATGGGTTGATTTGCCTCTCTATTTCTCCCTGTCTACTCTTTCATCTATATGGTTTGACCACTCCAAACCAAGTATGGACTCAACTGGAGTCTCTCTTTGGAGTTCAAGATGAGTTAAGAGTGCATCAATTGGAGATTGAGTTACTCTCACCGAGTCCAAGCAATTTAGAATATCTTGAGGGTTTCTTCACCAAGTTCAAGTAACTAGTTCTAATGCTCAAGAAATGTGGGATTGAGAAAGAATATGATCAATTAATCCCTTCCATTTTTTTGAAATTGGGCCTTGATTACTCAATTTTTGTGTCTACCTTTCATGCTACTAGGCTTGTTGTTCCTAAGTGGAAAATGCCTTCTTTAAATCATTTTCTTGATTCACTAACAAAGGAGAAGGATAAATTGATCCATATGGGTATTCTTAATTCTACCAAGATGAGGGATCATGCTCTCGTGTTTAAAGGAAGCAAGAATCACAAATCAAAAGAGAATGCCATGTCCCCTCAAAGTAGCCATTAAAGTGTTGACCATATTGGAGTCCTAGGAGCGGCTCAATTTGACATTAATCATTCTCCCTAGGGAAATTTTGCAATTATTAACTAAGTAAGGCATGTATCTAAGTTTTATTTTCCATTTAAATTATATACACTAATTAATGAGGTGTAAATACGTTGCCTAGTCAGGTGGGGCGCATTGGGAAAGTATGCTAGCAAAGGAAGGAAAGAGGAAACACTATGACAAAATTTGTCATAGGAAACAAAGAGGAAAGTATCTAAATGCAGAAAAAAGCAGTCAAGGATAAATCAGGAAATTTTTTCAAAGGAGGGCACAATTTCCTCTTATGGAGCTCATAAAAGATGTAAGAGAAAAGCAGGAAAGTTTTCAAAGGAAAGAACAATTTTCTTATGAGTCTAGAGAAGCAAAAAAGATGTAATAACTCAAAAGAAACAACTTTTGACTAATAGAGGGAATAGTTTCTAATTCTAAAGGATGATTTGGACTTGGAAACAATTCCACATGGTCCTACTTGCTAAATTTCCCAAAGGATGCGCCTATGTGGCTAGGGTTAGGGTTTGTTGAGGGTTGACTTGCTCTCACATGTCACCTTCGATCCCAACTTGCTAAGAAGTTCACTCAACACTCTATTAAAGGTGAATTTGATCCCATTGAATTAGTTTGAGTGATTTTATATTATGTTTACTCGATGTGAGCATACTCTCCGAGTGTTGTGCCTTAGACCATTGGGTGATGATCCACAAACCCCTCCTCCCTTCTCTTCCATCTCCCTTTCTATCTATTCCAGGTATATGGAGCGCTAATGTCAGCCAGTGAAGCTTATTATATAATTATATTACAGCCTGTATCAAGTTCAGGTCGAGCTCCAGCGAAGCCCATGCTTCACTTATCCTCACAACCCCTTGCTAGTCATGATTTAGGCCTCCCGCCCCTTAATTTTGGAAGCATATTTGTAATGGTTAGTAAATAATGTAATTTATGTTCTCTAGTGTAATTATATTCTAAAAATTTCATTTATCAGTTCGAGATATCTCAGACCCTAAAAAATATTATCTCAATTTCATAAAAAGCTCCCATTTTATCAGTGTATGAGGGGGATTGAATGAATATGAGTGTTGTAATAAACAATTCATGATGGGGAAATGATTGAAATAAGTATTTATGTTTTTGGATCTCATATTTATATCTTTTAAAAATATAATGTTTTACAGAATTGGATTTAAGCTGATTTAATAGCTTTTTTTAAAACCCTAGCTAGATTACTAGTTTTTAATAACTAGTTTTACTAAAATTGATGCAAAATAGGCTATGCAAAATCAAATTGAGCTATATTAGTTATTTTTGGTCACTAATAGGAATATATTACCATATCAATCTCTAGAAACCTTTTTTTTTTGGGTCGTATGACCCTTTTGCATCCTCCTCTACATAGGGTTTCTCTTGACCAAAATTGTCAGAAATCCACAAATTCACCCAAAACACCTTAAACTTTCTAGAACCGCAGAAAAATATATAAATACATTTTTTATGTTGCATTAATTTTGGAAAAAACCTATGTAATTTTCCTAAAGCCTCTGGTTGAAATAGACCAAACTACTCTCCTTAGTTTCACGGTTTGGTTGCCCAGAAGCGTGGTAGTAGGTTTCCGCGGAGAGGACTCTAAAACATAAATGGAACCATATATAAATGTGTTTGGGGAGAGAAAAATCCATCTCTGACATCTCTTTGTTTTCTTCCCACTAATCACTCTTGTCCTCAACAAAATTTCCCAAAAGAAACCCTTGTTTTACCCAATCCGAGAAGGCTCTGTGTGAACCAATTAAAATTTCAGAATTGTTTAAGTAAAATTACAGAATTAAAGTGTTTAGGTATACACACCAGAATCAGGACATTACAGTGGTATCAGAGCATGGTCCTCCATACCTGCTCTTGATATTACACAATGGGCCCAAAATACAATTCCGACACCAAAAGAAAGAATCCTGAAAAAGATGAAAATGATGCAAAAGATGAATTTCAGAATTTAGTTAAGAATATTTTGAGAGGTCTGCAAGACATATCCAGAAACATAATACAGTTTGGTCAAGAGACTAGATAATTCTTGGCTAAACAGCCAGGAGTGAAAGATGGGGAAGGGAGCAGTATTGGCTCCCAATATGAAGAAACAAAGGTCATGGGAGGGAGTTTTTTTCCAAGACTGGGCCTCACAATAGGCCATTTGAATTTATGGAGGAACCAAAATTGCAGCCAAGACCTACCATGCCCAAATTTTTAGAAACCCCTAAAGAATATCTTGAAGCCGAGGCTGAAACTATTTCTACATGGGAAGAAACATTTTATGTCTACCAATCTTTGAGTGAGGAATGCAGAAGGGATCTTCCATTCCGAGATTTATGTGAAACTAAATTTAGGGGGCATCGAAGAGGGGATGCAATAAATTCATATGAGAATTATGAATTAAAGAATGCCATTGGGAAAATCACCTTGCCATATTTTGATGGCACTTCAAATTGCTCAGTGAGCTCCTAGATTCAGAAAATGGATACATATTTCCAACTGAATCCTATGGTAGAAAGGGATGCCATTAAGTCGTTATCCCTACATCTTTATGGGGAGTCCATTTACTGGTGGTTTCATGGCATGAAAACATTAGGCCATGACCAAGTAGTCACCTACAAGGAGTTCACCAGAAAACTAACAAAAAGATTTGACAGAAGAGATCCTGACATCTCTTTCTGAGATTTAGCACACATAAGAAAATTTGGAACTCCAGAAGCATACATATCAAAGTTCCAAAAAGTGGCTATAATGGTCACTGACATATCAGAATCAAAACTGGTCCTTTTGTTTACAGAAGGAATTGTTGAACCATTGAAGGGGTTGGTGAAGGCCTACTAACCTACCACTTTGCAGGAAGTTGTGAGCAGGACTAGGGACCTGCAATATGTTATCTCAAGGAACAAGTATCCTCCCAGACCTTCCTTGCCACATAAATTTCAGAACCAAAAACCTCCTGTAAGAAACTTTCCTGCCCCTGGCAATAATGATTATTCCTATAAAGATCAAGATGAATTGAGGAGGAAGAAACTTTGTTTTTCCCGCCAAGAACCGTGGGATTTCGGTCACAAATGTGTGAAAAGAAAAGTCCATTATATTGAATTATTTTCTGAAAGTGATGAAGAAGGGGTAGAAGAAGCTGAGTTGGGGGATGGATAGTATGAAACAACTGAAGAATAGGAGCAGCCTCATCAAAAAAATAGCAAAATTGTTGTGCTCAGTGGAGTGCCTAGGTTCCACACTTTAAGGCCAAAAGGAGTTCTGCAAGGGCAGAAAATTATAGTTCTTGTTGATAGGGGTGCCAGACCTAATTCAATTGATTCAGCCTTGGTGGAGAGGAGAAAATTACTTACTAAGCCTATTGAAGGGTTCACTGTGGTTATTCCTAGTAACCATACCATGGAGTGTAATCGATGGATTTTAGATATGCAAGAAAACCTAGGTGAGTATACTATGAAAGACAAATTTTATGTTGTCAATGTGGAAAACACCAACATGGTGTTGGGGTTGCAATGGTTGTACTCTATTTGAGAGGAATCTGTAAATTACCAGATACCACAAATAAGTTTCAAGGATGATGAAGGAAAATCAATGGTATTGAAAGGTATCAATACTTATCCCATCCAAGTAATTTCTGCAAAAATTATGAGATCTATTATGAGGCATGGAGACATTGAGTGGGATGTTGAATTCCAAATCACCACTGATGAAACAACTGCCAAATTTTCCTTCCATCCAAAAGATATTAAAAAATTGTTGCAAAAGCATAAGAGGGGTTTTGAATACCTTCCACATCGCAGGCCACCAGACTATGGCATTGAACACATGATTGAGTTGGAATCTTGTACACTTTCAATCAAAATACACCCCTATAAGCATCCAAAGAGATTCAAGGATGAAATTGAGAAGGCCATCAAGGATCTCCTTGAGTTGGGCCTCATCAGACCAAGTTCCGACCCCTTTGCTTCTTCAGTGGTTCTAGTGAAGAAGAAGGATAGGACACTCCATATGTGTATAGATTACCGAGCTTTGAACAAAAAGAAAATAAAGAACATGTACCCAATTCCTATAATTGATTATCTGATGGATGAGCTGCATGGGGCCAATTTTTTCTCCAAAATAGATCTATGTTCAGGTTACCATCAAATTGGAATGAGGGAGGAAGACATACAAAAGACAACCTTTCGCTGTCATTTTGGCGACTTCGAATTTCTGGTCATGCCATGTGGCTTGACTAATGCACTAGCAACTTTCCAGTCATGCATGAATAAGGTATTCAGCAAACAACTACGTAAGTATGTCCTTGTTTTTTTTGATGATATTCTGATCTACTGTATGACATGGGAGGAGCATTTACAACACTTGGAAGAGGTACTTACTATGCTTGCAGATCTGTCCTTTTTTGCCAAAATGTCTAAGTGTGAATTTGGTATGAAAGAACTATTGTATCTAGGCTATGTGATCTGCCAAGAAGGGGTTAAGGTAGATCCAGAAAAATTAAAGGCCATATTGGAATCGGCTAGCCCAAGGAACCTCATTGAGTTGAGAGGTTTCATTGTCTTGTGTAACTACTACCGCAGATTTGTCAAAGAATACTCTCGCTAAACTACGGCCTTGACATATTTGACTAGGAAGGGTGCATTCAGTTGGAATGAGAATCCTGAAAAATATTTTTAGAAAATGAAAGAGGTAATGAGCAGTTGTCCAGTACTTTCCTTACCATATTTTTCTAAACCTTTTGTTACACAAGAGTGTGATGCCTCTGGGGTAGGAATTGGGGCTATCCTAATGAAAGATAGGCACCTATTGCTTTTGAGAGAAGAAAATTGCATCCACATGGAAGGCTGTACTCTATATATGATAAGGAGATGCTAGCCATCATGCATGCCTTGGCCAAATTCAGGAAATGCCTAGTGGGAGGTAAGTTCATTGTGAAGACTGATCACAACAGTCTTAGACATTTCCTTACCCAAAAGTAACTCAATGACAGGAAGCAAAAATAGGTGAGTAAAGTTCAATCTTTTGATTTTGACATTGAGTGTAAAAAGGGAAAAATGAATGTTGTGGTTGATGCACTCTCCCGTTGGGCCACATTATCTTTGCTGCAAATATGTAAGGATTGGAAGATCCAGTTGGCTATTGAATAATCTAAAGATCAGTTTGCATGTGATGTGTTGGATGGAGTGAACTAGAATGAAGAGTACAAAGTCCATGAGAACCTCATTTATTACAAAAACATAATTTTCTTACTGCCAGGATCTGCACTAAAGAGGAAAATCTTAGGAGTTGCACATGATGTAGCAGTGGCTGGTCACCTTGGTTTTCTGAAGACTTGCTATAAGGTAAGGGAGATATTTACTTGGAAAGGTATTAAAGAGGATGTACTCATGTATGTGAAAGAATATTTTGCATGTCAGCAGAACAAAGTTGAGCACTCACACCTTGCTGGACTCCTCCATCCTCTCCCGATTCCAGATAAAAAATGGGAAAGTGTATCAATGGAGTTTATCACAGGGCTACCAAAGTCACGGGGGAAATATAGTATTTTTTTAGTGGTTGACAGATTGACAAAGTATGCACATTTGTTTGTAGTAGTATCCACTATTTCAACTAGTGAGGTTGCTTCACTATTATTTAAGGATATCTTCAGATTGCATGGGATACCCAAGGTCATAATCACTGACAAAGATAGTAAGTTTACTAGTTTCTTTTGGCGGACACTCTATGGTCTGTTTAGAAAAAATATGAACATGAGTATAAGCTATCACCCCCAGACAAATGGGAAAACAGAGAGGGTGAACCAATGGCTAGAGGGATACCTCCGTGACTATGTTATGGGGCATCAAGGAGCTTGGGAAACTTTCCTCCACTTGGGTGAGTTCTGTTACAACACCACTTTTCATCTTTCTATCAGAATGACCCCCTTTATGGATTTATATGGGTATGAAGCTCCAAATTTTGTAGGATTAATATTTGGAGACTGTAAGGAACTAAAACATAAATATTGGTTGTAGGAAAACTAAGACATTTTAAGGGCACTGAAAAACAATCAGCAGAATATTTTTGTAGATAAGCTCAGAATAGATAGAGTGTTTAGGTCATGGATTTGCCAGCAAGTAATAGAATCCATGTGTTTCATGTCTCTTGTCTCAAAAAGGTAGTGGGTCAACAGGTAGTGGTTTTTGAAGAACTTCCACCATTGGATGATGAAGGCCACTTGGTCTTGTTACCATAGAAAGTGCTAATGAGCAGAGAAAACAAATTAAGGAACAAAACAGTAAAACAATATCTAACACAATGGAAAGGCTTTCCCAATGAATATGCCACTTGGGAGGGTGAGAAGACTTTACAGCATATAGCTTTTCTCCTCCTTGAGAACAAGCGGATTTGGGAGGGGAGGACTATCATGTCCTGTCAAAGTGCCCATTAAAGACTTGACCATACTGGACTCCTAGGAGGGGCTCAATTTGACATTAATCATTCTCCCTAGTGAAATTTTGCAATAATTAATTAACTAAGGAATTTATCTAACTTTTATTTTCCATTTAAATTATTTATGCTAATTAATGAGGTGTAAATAAGTTTCCTAGTCAGGTGGGGCACATTGGGCATGTCTACTAGCCAAGGAAGGAAAGAGGAAACACTATGAAAAAATATGTCCTAGGAAAAAAAGAGGAAAGTGCCTAAAAGAAGAAAAAAGCAGTCAAGGATAAAGCATAAAAGTTTTTCAAAGGAGGGAACAGTTTCCTCTTATGGAGGTCAGAAAAGATGTAAGAGAAAATCAATCAAGTTTTCAAAGGAAAGAATAGTTTCCTTATGAGTCTTGAAAAGAAAAAAAGGTGTCATAACTTAAAAGAAGCAACTTTTGACTAAGAGATTGCGCAGTTTCTAATTGTGAAGGATGATTTGGACTTGGAAACAATTCCACATGGTCCTACTTGCTAAATTTCCCAAAGGAGGCACCTATGTGGCTAGGGTTAGGGTTTGTTGAGGGTTGGATTTCTCTCACAGGTCACCTTGGATCCCCACTTGCTAACAAGGTCACTCAACACTCTATTAAAGGTGAATTCAACCCCACTGACTCAGTTTGGATGATTTGATATAGTGTTTATGCTATGTGAGCATACTATCTGAGTGTTGTGCCTTGGACCATTGGGTGATGATTCCCAAACCCCTCCTCCCTTCTGTTATCACTCCAAGAAACTCCTCTAGGTTGCAGCTCTAGGATTCCTGGTAACTTAAATGTTTTAATGGTTTTCTAAGTGGATCAAGTCAAGCGACCTACAGGACCTCACACTCTCAAGACATGCATGAAACTCAATGAGGGATAAGGATTCTAACTACCATTGTTCAGAGGTTTGATAATATCGTGTAGAGATGGAGAACTTATCATGCTAGCTAATTCATACATAAAAAAGCTATACATAAATGGCTAATCGTAACAATGAAAGTACTCATAATTGAAATCATCAATATGCCAATAGGATGACAGCTATCAGACATCAATTAACATGAATAAACCTTTAATAACACATTCAATCATAAGCACAGAACAGACAAGAAATGGAAACTGAACTTATGATAGCAAAAGAGCTTATATTAGGTCATGAGCAATATGAGAAGCTTGATAATAGTAATGGTCTATAGGTCCTCAAAGTAGAACCCTTTCAATAACATAAGTCTTAGGATTTATAGCCTTTACAAAATATTCAGATCCTGAAAAATTGGATTTTATTTACTAAAAATAGACATAATAATTGTTTTTACATAATTAGGTTAAAAACCCTAATTTAACTACTAGACTATCTAACTAAAAAACTCCTCCCATGTTTGAAATCTTTGATGACTGAAGTGAGTACTGGGAATAAACTGCCACTGGTCCTCTACTAGATAAGTCATTGTTTGCTAGATAAGTCTTTTATGTAAATGAAAAACTGGAGCATACCTTCTTTAATGTTGTTCTTCAGTGCCTTTCATCTTTATACTTCATCCCTGAGGTAGTTGTGTTTACCCAAAACCCGTCCTTTGTGCCAAAATTTGATCTTGTGCTTCTTCTTGCTTTCAATGGTTAAGGAATAAAAATGGTGGGTGTGTTAGCTGTCGAAAGCGCTGCTTTCAGTGGCTAATGAACCGCTTCAGCATCCTCCTAAGCCATCGAAAGCCCTATTTTTTGCAAAAAATTTCAAGCATATCCAAAATTACGCCTTTAAGTTCTGTTTCTTATCTTCTAACTTTTATTCAGCATGCTTAATGTTTGGAAGGTTAGCAGTAGCCTAGCTTGATTCAGCATGCTTTAGCTAGGGTTTCCAGTGTAAGATGAGTGCTAGGGTTTGGTCTGGTATTCTTCACCTGCAACATTAGAATCCTTATAATTTTGTATATCCTAGTTTTTTCCTTCATGTATCTTAGGTTTTTTCTTTTCAGCAAGATATACCTTCCTCTCATCTGTAGGAAAGAATTATGCAGCTGCTTATTCCTCTTGGTTAATATAGCATTTTTTTTCTTTATCTCTCTTTCTAAAACCTCCATCTCATACACTTGTCACAGCAACTGATTTCTTCTCTATGTCTTGGGATTTCTATAAGAAGCCTTTTCTATTGGTTTCTGTTTCTCTTTTGGTGTAGGTGATGGGAGTTCTTCAGTTCCTGCTACAACTTGCACTGCTAGGTCAGCAATTTCCTCTCCTTCTTCTTCTCAATCTGAGTAGGGAAGGTTCAAAATGTTTCCACTATGTGCTATGATTTCCTTTCCCTTTTCACTGGAGTCTAGGTTTCTTTTAACCTGCTTGGTTTTAGAAGTGGAAGGAGGTTGTTCTGCAATGTTTGGGGAGATAGCCCTTCTCTTCCTCTTTCCACTCCTTGGGGTGCTAGATTTATTCGAATGAGACTTTCCCTTCTCTTCTGGTTGTAGGCCTATTTCAAAACCATTCCAAAAGAAGAAATGTGTCCATGCCATATTTCTCCTCTTCAGTAATTCTTGGACAAGGAGTTGTATAAGGCCATGGTGATACAATCTTCCAACAATCTTAGTTGGCTGAGCCTTCACCTGGTGTGTAATTTTTTCCAGGCCCTTATGTAACTAGAAAGGTAAATTCAGTGGGCTCTTTCCTATGAAGTGGTTCATTAGATTTAAATGATAAATCATGGCCCTGTTGTATCTACCTTCACAAGTTATATATACCACAATGGTATTTAGTAATTGTTTCTACCTCTCTTCTAGCCAGGTGGATGGAGCTCTTTTTTTCCACACAACCACTCTATTTTTAGGATTCAAATAAGATTTGAACTCCACATCTTTTGTAACTGTGTTTTTAAACCACTTTTCCATAGTCCTTGGGAGTTCATTCACCTCTGCAATTAGGGTTTCATCCACCATGAATTATTCCTTACCTATGAGTTCCTTGGAGCCATCAAAAGAGAGAGAAAATGCCTCAGCCACCTACTGGTGTGAACCTTGAACTTTCTCACAATATTTGTAGCAAAATGCATCTTTGAAGAACTGGAAGACCTCTAGATGTGCCTCTAGGTAGCTGATGTCTCCTAATTCTTTCCTAAGAGAAAGCCCTCCCTTATTCATTTGTTGAATGTGCTCTTGAGTTCCTATAAAAATTCAATTCAATTTATGTGGAAGAGGTTAGTAGGCTGACTTATAGAGGTGACCTTGAGTGGTGAGGATTCATGCAATCGAAGGTGGAGTGTACTGAAGGATAGGGAACTGATTATGAGGGTTTTAACTGCTTGAGAAGTGCTTGAGTAAGAGGATGATGGCCTTTAGTGATGTCTTTGACACCACTTTCCCAGCAATCATTTTTAATTCAAACTTTATATTTAGTGGAGATTTTTTGCAGTTTGTTGGACAGATGGATGGAAAACTAGGGTTTTGAATCACATCAGTCATCATCAGATAAATAACGGCCTCCTCAATAATTTGCTTACGCCTTGCTACTATTTCCCTGTCCTTTTGGTGGTTTATCGTGCTCTGTCATGATCTCTACTGTGCTGACGAGATTTGATTTGATTGGTAGTTAACTGTTTCCTCTTTCGGCTTTTTTAGTGGTTAAGGGAACCTAGTATTTTGTCTTCTAGTTGTCGAAAGCTGAGCTTTCGATGGCTAATGAACCGCTGACATGTTCTCCTAAGCCACCCAAACTTTATTTCCAAACGGTCTTGTGAAACTTGCTTTTGGAAGATTATAACCTTTCTGTATCTCCTCATTTGAGTGCTGAAAGGAAGGCCTTTCATTGGCTAATGAACCATCAAAACTTTCTCCTAAGCCAAAAAAACTAAATTTTTCCCCAACGCATTTCATTTTCTTTCAGTGGTTAATTCCCTCCTTCAATCATTCGCTAAGCTGCCAAAACCAATCCTTTTTGGTGGCTAATGAGCTGTTTGAAAGTCTCAACTAAGCCACTGAAATTCCTTTTAACAAATAAAAAATATGGCCAATTTTCGGTGGTTAACCCTGATCTTATGTTAAAATATTAGCTACTGAAACCAAATCTTTTCGGTGGCTAATGAGTTGTTGGAAAATTCGCCTAAGCCACTGAAGGATAAAACTTTCAATTTTCTTAGATATTGAAATACCAGAGATCCTCAATTTGTTAGTTACCTTCAAATATTTCATAATATGACTTGAAATCTTCATTCTATAAAAAATAAATCTTCTAAATGAACTTATTGAAAAATAGATTTATTTTGGGGAGATAACATCTGGTTCGTACTTGGGGATGGGAACCTCCCTTTGAGGTCTTGAGAACCCCAGACCAAAATGCATTTCCTGGAAAAAAACTTAAAGAAATTAAAACTATCATCTACTATTCCATTGGGCATGGAGTTTATTTTGTAAGCAAAAACAACCTACTAACTAATATTTTATGATAACAAGGCCTTAGAGCCTCAGATAAAATAGAGTTTCAGAAATTTCCCATTTACTAGGCCATCAAACACCTCCCCTTCTAGATTTTGCAATTTGAAGGTGTTGTTCTACTGTATTTGAGATATCAAAAAAGTGCTAATCCATAGAGAGTCAAACTTTACATGTTTTCCCTTGTCCTGCCTAATAGCATCCCACTTGAGGACCCAATCTCCATCCTGAAAGTTGTCGACTTTTTCCCTTTTGTCAAACCTGACCTTGATCTTTTGTTGATGAGCTTATGAATTTCCTATTACTTGTTCCCTGACTTGCTACAACTCCACCAAATCCATCATCCTCCTCACCATATCATTTGGTTCATCTTGCTCCTCCTAGAATAATTTTGCTACTAGAAGAATTAGCTGGATGGGAAAAATGGCCTCAGTACCATAAACTAATTTGAAGGGAGAAGTCCCTATAGATCTCTTGTATGTTACCCTATCAGCCCATAAAGCAAACTTCAGCTTAGAATTCTAGCTTTTCTAATTCGTCTCCAATAGTTTTCTGATGATCCTGACTAGGATTTTGTTGGATGATTCAGCCATGCCATTGCCTTGAGGGTAATAAGATGTAGAATGCACCAGCTAAATTCCCATTGACTCACACATGTTAACCAATGCCCCAGCTTTGAAATTTGTTGCATTATCATTCATTAGCCTTACAGGGAAACCAAACCTAATAAGGATATTCTCATATAAAAACTTCATGATGACCTGATGAGTTGCATTCCTGGTGGGTATTTCCTCTATCCACTAGGTGAAGTAGTATGTGGCTACTAGGATCCATTTATGCTGACCACTGGATGAGGGATTTATTTCACCTATGAAATCTAGACCCCATTGCTGGAAAGGCCCATTCACTACAATAGGTCTAAGGGGTAAGGATCTGAGTTGTTTCTTCCCTATATATCTTTGGCACTGGTCATAGGCTCTCACAAAAGTACACACATAAGGAAAAGTATAGGCGAATAGTACCCAGCCCTCAGAATCTTGTGGGATATGGTCTTCTAGTAATGATGGCCTCCACATGTGCTTGAATGAAAGTGATGCATGACCTGAACTAATTCTGATTTATCTAGACATCTCAACAAAACACCAGACAGATCTTTCCAATACAGTAATTTATCAATTACACAAAATTTAACAGAGTTTAGTTTAAGAGCTCGTGCTTGATTTGGAGTGAGAGCAGGAGGAACTTCTAATTTTTGCAGAAAATGAATAATACCTGAGTACCACTCACATGAGGACAAGTTGTCAGCTACTTGATGAATGTCATTCTGATCCTAAACTACTTCTACTGCTACTTCAATTTGCAATTTTTCTGAATTTACACAAATGAAATTTATCCCCAAAAGTTCACAGTTTTCTTTAGCCATGAGTTTGGCTAGACCTTGGCCTTTCACTAGCTTGGTGGGGTTTACCTCTATGTCAAAATCAATAGGCTTGGCAATGCATTTAGCTCTCTTTCCATCAATGTTAGGCTAATTCAACACATCCTTTACAATTGCTGAAGGGACATAGGCAAGGAATTTTGCATGTAGAATGTAAATACTAAAAGTTTTCAATGATTTGATGAGAGAATAAGCTTGCTTCTCGATGGGATTATACTTCAATTCAGCATCCCTCAATGTCTTGCTGAAAAATGCAATCAGGTGATCAAGAACCTTATCATATTTTGTAATAGTATAGCTACCACTGTGTCATAGGATGAAAAGGAGAAGATGTAGAAGCTCTTGGTATAATCGGGACTAATCAGAGTGGGATCTTCCATGATATCCTTCTTGATGTCTTCAATAGAGCTTCTTGCTTGGTCAGTCCATTTGATTTCTGCATCCTTTTTCAACATAGATGTTATGTTTTTTACCAACTCAGAAAAGTTAGGGATGAACCTCCTGCCAAAATTTATCTTACCCAAAAAGGACCAAACATCCATTTTTGACCTAGGTATGGACAACTTCTATATTTCTTCAACCCTAATCAGATCAATCTTCACACCTTTAGCTGAGACTATGGGACCTAGGAGTTTCCCCTCACTGAGTGCAAATTGGGATTTCTTAGGGTTGAGTGATATCCCAAACTTCCTACATTTCAGAAATACCCTCCTCAGGTGCTGCAAATGTTCATGATGGCTGTGAGAGTAAACAGTAAGTGTTCGAGACATTTACCATCATACTCACTCTTTTGGTCAAATTGTCCTGGTTAAACCACTATCCTAATTTTAATTTACATCAGTGGAGCATTAATTACCATCATCCTAGTCACTCCCACGCCTACCTACAGTCAAGGAGGCTAACTTAGCCTTCTCCTACAATCAAGGAGGCTAACTGGAGCACTCCAAGGGTGATCTGTGTGACATTAATGTACCTAATTGCTAATTGGTGGTTACATTCAGTTCAACCAGTCAGTTACAGTCAGTTAAGGCGCCTCCATTCATTAAATATATTATTTAATGATTATTTAATGATTATTTATTATTATTTAATGAACTGGAGTCAACAAGGCACCTCCACCAACTTCTGATGGTCAGTTCAGCTTCAGTTAACCTCATCAGGGTTCAATGGAGTCATGCAGTACTAGCACTTGATGGTTGGTTTGCTATGACATGTGTTTGATCTCCTTCAGTTGAGATTAAGTTATTTATTTCACTCTGACTTTAGTTAGGGTTTGGTGAGTCAATTAGGCTTTTGGTCAAGTGGTTAACTGAGTGAGATTGCATGGCAAAGAGTCAGTTAAGCTAGACTCACTCATTGAATTCGAATTGTACCTTAGGTATTCAAATTTCTTCATGGAGTTAAGCCATTGCTATGCATGGAAATTGTAACCCTTATTTGTTTATTAAATATACAAAGAGGAAACCAATTTTGGTTCCAATTATTTCCAATTCATGAGTATTTGTTAATAATTCTTTGATGATTTTGATTCCTAGTTCCTAGATCATGTGCAAGAATTAATATGGTATCAGAGCAAACGGCGGGATGAAGAACAATCTCTCAAGAACAAGATTTTTGACAGATTTCTCCATGAGAAGTGACCAATAGCTCAAAATTCCAGCATTGCACCAGAATCCAAGGCTTACCACTTAATACCCCAAGTAAAGAACTTGTTGATCAATCTTGCTTGATTGACTATGCTGGGTGTGATGAAAGCCTAGAATGTGCAGGCTGTCCGACCTTATTTTTCCTTTTCTGTTTTGATTTTCAGGTTTCTATAGGTGAAGCATTCGCTACAGCATATCCAGATGGCCTCCTCAGTACCTCTGTTGACTCCATACAATTTCCAGACATGGAAAAGTAAAATGGAGCTTCAAATATATTCCAAAGGACTCTTTAGAATCTCCATGGACACTGAAGTTGAGCCTGGATCAGCCATAGAAAAATCAAGATTCTTGAACAAGAAGGATGAAGCCTTTGGTTTCTTGTGCCTCTCTATTTCCGATGACCTTCTCTTCCATCTTGTGGATCTGAAGACACCGAAACAAATATGGGACAAATTGGAATCTTTGTATGGAAAGCATGATGACATGAGAGTTTATCAACTAAAAAATGAACTCATGTCTCTCCAACCTTCCAATTTCGAGACTTTGAATGATTTCTTTCCAAAGTTCAAGCATACTGTTTTTCTCTTGAAGCGATGCAAATTGGAGAAGGAAGATGATCAGCTCATCCTAGCCATCCTCTCCAAACTTGGGGCTGATTATTGAGTTTTTGTTTCTACATTCTGTTCGGGGAAGCTCACAACTCCCGGATGGAAGATGCCTACACTTGATGCCTTCATTGAGTACCTAACTAGTGAACATGACAAGCTTGTCAATATGGGGATCATCCGATATTCCTATGATCAAGACCTCCATGTCTCGGGGCCCAAAGATACGAAGGGTAAAGGAAAGCAGCAGAAAAATCAGAAAACTAAATTTGATGCTCCAAATCCTATATTTGAAAATAAGCAGCATGATGAATCTTCCGGCTCAAGGAAGAACAAAGGAAAAGGGCACAATGGGAAAGAAAGAGTCAGGTGTTCTTACTAAGGGAAGGGTTTTCACCCTAAACATGCCTACATGAAGAAAAATCTTGATGAAGCAACCTCTCTCCTTGAGACGAATCACATCAATCTTCTGGAGAGCTTACGGAGGGGAGATCACCAAGATCGGGAACCACAGCATGAGAAAGGTCATGCCCTCATGGCAAGCACTTCAAAGTCAAAATCACTGCTGATTAATAGTGGATCCTTGAATCACATGATGTCTGAAAAAGAATCCTTTTCATCCTTGGAGACCAGCAAATCCATTCCCATCCACTTGGGAGATGACTCCACCATCATTTCCGAAGGACAAGGTACTGTAGATCTAAAAAATGGTTTTTTTTCTAAAGTTTTGTATGTACCGTCTCTAGCAGAAAATATCCGTAGTGTCTATCAAATGACACATACAAGAATTCCTAAGAGAGTCTATTTCAGCCCAAATGATGTGGAGATAACAGAAATTGCATCCGGGAAACTCATTGCAAAAGGCCACGCAAATCATCATGCAAAAGCCTATGAGTTCTCTCACTTTGTTGCGGATGCAAAGCCCACCGCTTTGCTAACTCATGGAAATGAGGTTAGTAGGATATCACATGAGAGGTTTGGCCATATTAATTTCAAATATTTTCAGCAACTACAGAAAAAATCCATGGTTGAAGGCCTCCCGGTCATCAAGGAAACCACGGGAATCTGCAAGGGCTGTGTGATTGGAAAACACCCTGAGCACAAGTTCGATCGGGGGAAGGAAAACTGAGCTACAAGCATATTGGGGATGATACATTCTGATATCAGTGGTCCAATGTATGTCACATCCATGAATGGATCAAGGTACCTCCTTACCTTTATTGATGATTTTTCAAGATATACATGGGTTTTCTTTCTCAAAAAAAAATCAGAGGTATGTGAAAAATTTTCTGAATTGAAGGCCTTGATTGAAAATGCCTCTGGGCTTAAGATCAAGATATTGAGATCTGATAATGGAGGGGAGTATGTCAGTAATGAGTTGCTGTACATTTTCTCCCAAAGTGGTATTCAGTTCCAACATTCAATTCCCTACACTCCCCAGCAGAACAGAGTAGCAAAAAGGAAGAACCAGTCTCTCAAAGAGATGACCACCTGTATGTTGGAGTCAAAGAAGCTTGCTACAAATTTGTGGGCTGAAGCCATGTATTCTGCAGCATACATTCAAAACAAGGTGCCACATTCATTATTAAAAGGAAAGAATCCTTTCAAAGAATACTTTGGACACAATCCAGATGTGTCGAACCTACGGGTGTTTGGGTCCACTGCATGGGCCCGGATTTCGCTTGATAAAAGAAGGGCTTTGCAACCGCAGAGCATATAATGTATGTTTATTATATATCCTGATGAATCTAAAGGATTAAAGCTGCTGGATATCAATACCAAACAGATCATCATCGAGATAAGTGTCAAGTTCGATGAGCCTCTTCAGGAGGTGGAACTAGTGGAGGAGAAAACTGTTGAAATTCCTTCCTATTCCACTGAATATTTGGATGATGAAATTGGGGGTGATGACCCTGATTTGGATCCTTTGATTTATGATATCAGTGTGTAGAAAAAATCAGATACTGAATCAGAACCTGAAGTGCAAAATCATCTTCCTACATGGGCTCGACAGACACTCTCCTCTGCAGGAGACAACATTGGAAATCCGGATGATCCATGGAGAACCCGGTCTGATTTCCAAAGAGAAGGTATTGCACTCTCTTGTTCTAATAAATTGTTGTCCAAAAAGTGATATTTGATGATTATTTTAGATCCAAAATCCTACTACCATGCTCGGAAGGATCCGATATGGCAAGTTTCCATGGATGAAGAGATGAATTCTCTTCAGAAAAACACTACTTGGGAGCTAGTTCCTCTTCCTCCAGGAAGGAAATTGGTTCAATGCAAGTGGGTGTTTCAGAAAAAGGTGGTTGCTGATGGAAGCACCTACAAATATAAGTCAAGGGTGGTGGAAAAAGTTTTCTCTTAGGTCCAAGGAGTGGACTACCATGAGACCTTTGCACCGGTTGCAAAAATGGACTCCATCCGCCTTGTTTTGGCTATTTCCGCATCCAAGCACTAGGAGGTGCATCACATGGATGTCAAGTCAGCCTTTCTGCATGGAGATATTCATGAGGAGATATACATGAAGCATCCTGAGGGCTACATCACTGATCCATCTTTGGTTTTCAAGCTAAAGAAGTCACTATACGGGTTAAAACAGGCCCCAAGAGAGTGGTATTCCAAGATGGATGCCTTCCTTCTCTCGCAAAATTTTTAGAGATGTAGATCAGATCCAAATGTGTATTTACAGCAGCATGATGGTCATAAAATTATCATTTTTTTATATGTTTATGAATTAATGATCACAAGTAGTACAATTTACTCCATTTCAGCCATGAAAACCGCTCTCCACAATGCCTTTGAAATGAGTGATTTTGGGCTTCTAAAACAATTTTTGGGGATCAAAATCGAGCAAAATTCTGATGGGATTATGGTCACTCAGCCCAAATAAATTTCATACCTATTAGTAAAGTTTAACATGGCTGAATGTAGGCCTGCACCATTCCCTTTCCTTTCAGGGATCAGCCTTGAAGAAGGAAAAAGCACACCTCCCATGGACTGCACTATCTATCGACAGCTGATTGGTAGATTATTGTACTTAACACATTCTAGGACTGATATTTGTTATGCCTTGAATGCTGTATCAAGATACATGCAGCAGCCTCATGATCTTCATTGGAAGGCAGCCAAGAGGATCCTCTAGTACATTCAGGGAACCAGGACCTATGGCATTCACTATGCTGCAGACTCCGAGCTAGAGCTGGTTGGATACACAGATTCCGATTGGGCGGGTGATTCTATTGATCAGAATTCAACTTATAGATATGTATTCATGTCTGTTGGTGGCCCTATTTTCTGTTCAAGCAAAAATCAGGCTTCCATAGCACTATCTTCAGCAGAGGCCGAGTATCGAGGAGAGGTGAGTGCTTGCATCCAAGCAGTTTGGTTGCAAGGCATTATTTCAGAGTTTGATCTTGGTAGTACTTTGTCCACTGTCCTCTTTTGTGACAACCAGAGTGCTATTAATATATCCACGGATCCAGTTACTAGGCAGAGGACCAAACATGTAGAGATTCGCATGCACTACATCAGGGAGCTAGTGCATGACATGACCATCATTCTGCAATACTGCCCGACTGATGAGCAGATTGTAGACATCTTCACCAAGAGATTTTCAGAAAAGAATTTCACTTACCTCTGTTCACTGTTGGGGGTGATTTCATTAGGGTGATCTAGACTACTTTTAGTGTTCAGCTTGAGGGGGGGGGGGGGGGTTTCCCACTGGGTTTTCCCTCTTTTCCTCACTTAGTTTGCTTTGAGCATTGTTTCAGTTGCTTTATTGTACAGGGTGACCTATGGCCTTTGTTTCCAGGGCCCTAGCATTTTATGCATCTATTTTTTCTAACTCTTCTTGAGTATAGCTTAAGGGGGGGTGTTGGAGACATTTACCATCATACTCACTCTTTTGGTCAAATTGGCCTAGTTAAACCACTATCCTAAGTTTATTTGACATTAGTGGAGCATTAATTACCATTATCCCAGTCACTCCCATGCCTACCTACAGTGAAGGAGGCTAACTGATCCTTCTCCTACAGTTAAGGAGGCTAACTAGAGCACTCCAGGGGTGATCTGTGTGACATTAATGCACCTAATTGCTAACTGGTGGTTACATTTAGTTCAACCAGTCAGTTATAGTGAGTTAAGGTGCCTCCATTCATTAAATATATTATTTAATTATTATTTAATGATTATTTATTACTATTTAATGAACTAGAGTCAACAAGGTGCCTCCACCAACTTCTGATGGTCAGTTCAGCTTCAGTTAACCTCATCAGGGTTCATTGAAGTCATGCAGTACTCGCACTTGATGGTTGGTTTGCTATGACATGTGTTTGATCTCCTTCAGTTGAGATTAAGTCATTTACTGCACTCCGACTTCAGTTAGGGTTTGGTGAGTCAATTAGGGTTTTGTTCAAGTGGTTAACTGAGTGAAATTAAATGGCAAAGAGTTAGTTAAGCTAGACTCACTCATTGAATTCGAATTGTCCCTTAGGTATTCGAATTTATTCATGGAGTTAAGCCATTGCTATGCATGGAAATTATAACCCTTATTTGTTTATTAAATATACAGAGAGGAAATCAATTTTGGTTCGAGTTATTTCCAATTCATGAGTATTTGTTAATAATTATTTGATGATTTTGATTCCTAGTTCCTAGATCATGTGCAAGAATTAATAGTAAGGTCATTGAGGTATATAAGTACAAACTTGTCTCTCAATCCTACAAATGCTAGGTCCATGGCTCTCTAAAAAGTGGCCCCAGCATTCATCATTCTAAATGGAATTTTTTCATACATGAAAGTGCCCCAGGGAGTGGTAAAAGCAGTCTTTTATTGGTCATCAAGGTGCACAGCAACTTGGTTGTATTCAAAGAAACCATCAAAAAATGACATGACACTAGCCCCTGAGACTCTCTGTAGTAGGTATTCCATCTTGGGTAGTGGATAGTTGTCTTTTTGGAGCAATTGTTCATATTTTTGAAATCCACACATAACCTAATCTCCCCATTCTTCTTCCTTACCACCACTAAGTTTGCAATCCATTTGGAATACCTAAGGGGAATTATGATTTTGGATTTGAGGAGCTTATGGATTTCTTTTTCAATTGGAGGCAGTAGGAGAGGACTGATGGATCTTAGCTTCTGTTTGAAAGGGATGGTGTCCTTCTCCAAGGGAATTCTATGTTGGATGATATTGGTGTCATAGGTTTTCAAGTCATTGTACTCCCAGGAAAAGATATCAGCAAATTCTTTTATTAGGCCACAAAATTTGGACCTCTAATCAGAATTTAACTCAGTGGACATATTTATAAGTTTTGGATGACTTTGGCTTCCTATGTTTTTCTCTTGGACATAAAGGTCTTGTTCCTTTTTGGCAAGCTTGAGAGGGATATCATTATGATCAAATAGCTCTTGCAAGGGTACCAGACCTCGAGGTATATAATTACTGGGTAATTGAACAATATTCTGATCAACTACTTTACCTTTCAACTTGAGCTATGGGGATTCTTCCATGTTTAGGTTTTCTTGATCGATATGCATATTAGAGAACTCATCTACTACTTGGAGGAATTTACTAAGCTGATCATCGTTCTCAAACACCTTACAAAATTTCACATTATCTGGTAGGGAAGGTCTGTACTTGACTTGAATATTATAGCTGAGCCTAGAAGGTAAAGGGGGAACAAACAGACTTCCAGAGATAGTAAGGGAATCAGCCAGGTGATTCATAGCTCTAGGAATATATGACAGTTCAAAAACCATAAAGGAGTCTCTAAGTTTCCATACCTCATCCCTATAATCCTTCAGTCTGACATTTTTTGCTTGAAAGGTGTTGTTGACCTGCTGTATAATAAGGTTTACATCTGCAAATATTTTCATGCACATGATCCCCATTTCCTTGGAATCTTTCAATCCTAATAGCAAGGCTTCATATTCTGCTATATTGTTAGTGGTTTTAAAATCAAGCTTATAAGACAGATGAATAGTCTCTTTGGATGCAGAAATCAACACTACACTTGCACCTACTAAGGCTTGAGTGCTAGCCCCATCAAAATACATGTTCTAGACTGATGTGGTCACTTCTTGTAGCTGCTGACAAATGGGCTTAGTAAGTTGGACTATTATTTGCTGAGAATCATCTATTTGTAGAATGCATGACCCAAAATCTGTGTCTATTACATAGATGGGGTGATTCACTGAATTATTTTCGTTGCTTACGATGTAGGCAAGTCGATTCTCTTTGTAAATCCTCTTGGTCTCCCCTCCAAACATTGGGATTGTAGCATATGTAAGTTCCATCTGAAGGGTACCACCTAGCCTTTTACTCCATGATCGAGATAGTAAGATACCAAATCTAGGAGTGATATCAGCCACTACAATGTCCATCACTATGCTTTTTTAGGGTAGCAGAAATATGTTTACAACAAGGTCTTTGATTACACCCAAGGACTTGAACTTTCTGGAGTCAAAGGAAAATAGATCATGGTAGGGTTTTGTAATGTTGAGACCAAGCTCATCCATCACAACTTTTGGCATTAGGTTATGGGAAGCTCCTGAGTCCAGCAAATAGTTGTGAAGGACTTTATCATGGATATTCAAAGATATAAGAAAGATGGGCAAGAATCATTTAGCTCTTCAATCATAGTGCCTAGGGTTACAATAGGTTTATCATCTTGCGTATTGACAAAGTCAGTATCTATATGTATCTTTGGTTGAAGGGACTTCAGTACTGATATTTGAATGCATCATTTTTCATTAGCTCTATTAATGGGAAGGGGATCTTCAATTTCTAAATCTCTGACTCAAGATTGAAAGAATAATGAATTTTATCAGGAAACCTTACCTCTTGTAATGGAGATTTGAGTTGGACAGGATCAGGGGTCGATGAATGTACTGGATTTTGTAGCTGTTTGGGAATGACGTCCATCTTCTTTGGTGGGACAGTAACCCTTTTAGCTGGAGCAGCAGGCTGCTTTGCAGAAACAACATTCTTCTTAGGGGGAGCAATCAGCTTGGACCTCAGATTATAACCTCCTTGATTATCTGCTTGATACACTGCTTCTTCACTGATCTGCTCATTCATTAGGGCTTCCTCATATTCTTCCTGTGTCAAAAAAGAATATTCAACTTCATCCTTCATGCAGTTGATGTTGTCTTTAGCCTCTCCTTCTTCTAGTACAACATTCTGAAAGCAAGCTCTAATTTTCTGATCTGCAGCCTGATTCCTCTTCCTTCAGAGGATTTCGACTGGGGGTTTGCCTCTTTTGTAAGGAACAAAATTAGGGTTTTGGGGAACAAAATCACTTGGAAATTTATCTCTCAAAGGTATCTGCCCTCAGTTTTTTAACTTTGACATTCTAGCAGTCAAATTATCCAACAGCTTGGCCATTTTGTCAATTTTGTTCTCTGATGAGGAAGACCCAAGAGGTTTTGTGGGTTGCTTGTTCCTATTTGTCTTTCCTCTTACCTTTTGAGATGCTAAATGTTAATTATACCTCTAAGGAAACATCCTACATGAGTGGTAGGGAGGCAGATAGCCTCTCTCTAAGAAGTAGGCAGGAATCAATGTCAAAGGCATTTGCATAGGTGATTTTGTCCAAGGTATATGTGGGCTTGATCTCATTGGGGATCTTGCTGAACATATTGTTAAACCTCTTGGTGAAGTTGGAGATAGAATCCCCATTCTCTCTTTTTAAGTTGCTAAGCTCGGTGATATAATAGAGGTGGTTTTTGGGCCCTCTATATGAAAGTTAATTAAAACTTAACATGCAGAGTGCTAAACATAAATTATCAACCTGAGGAAGTCTTTTATTTCAAATTTATCGTGCAAGATCTATGCAAGCACAATTTCTACCTGACACTATTATCTATCGGTATGCAATCGTAACTGTTTGTAGAATAGATCACACATGCTTGAGAAGAAATCAAACCTCAAACCTATTCATCGAAAACACTTCAAACAAAATCTATTCCTATGAAAAAAGATCTAAATACATAAACTTGGAAGCAATGCTAAGTTGGCCAACGATCTATTAAGATGAATTAATAGGAAAATAACTATGATAAATGTAATGAAAGCATGAACTAATTAATAAAAACAACTATGATCAATCTAATGAATGAAAACAAAAATTAACAAATAAACACATATGCAAAATAAAACACCTACAATCAACACTACTAGCATCTGCTCAAGGAAGAGGGCCCTTCCTCCACTAAGCAGAGATGGATCTCCACAATGAACGCCTACAACTCCAGGATTAAGAAACTGCTAGCATGTATTATCATAATGAATGATTACAATAGATTTAGGTCAAATCACATAACATTGTTTTCTCTTCCCCCTCTCAATGAGATTGATTACATATTTATACATAAAATTATCTCATGGAAATGAAGAACTGAACCCCCAACTTGTGATCTGTAACAGCTGAAGCACGGCCATAACTGCTGGCAACTTTGGAACCAGCTGCAACAACAACTCGGGAAAATACCCTCTCGAAGAACCATCTGTATGTCCCAAACCATCACATTTTTTGGCCATTTCCTCATGAATCAAGTAAATGAGGATGCTATGCACAAAACCCATGTCTCGGATTTGTGAGATTCGTTCCAAGATACGTGAAAATCAAGATGTGAGTCAAGGTGTTCTTATGTGGCATGCATTTTCGATTAAGGTTGTAACAGGTGGCTATGAGCATCTTGTACATGACAAATCACTCCACAAACCATCATTAGTAAAATTATGCATAATAGTCTTCAATTCATCAAAGATAAAAGAAAATAATTATTATTAACCACTTAAAACATCAATGGAAGTAGTATGCTGTTTCACGCATAGTTACAACAAATGGATGAAAAATGGAATGATAAATGGGCGATAATGATAAGAAAATGGACGAAATATATGTCGATAAGTGATGGAAAAATGGACAATTCTAGGGCCCAACAGTGGTCTCTCCTCTCTCCCCATTTCTTTAGAAATCTGTCATCTAGGGATTCAATTCTTGCTACTGATCCAATAGGCAGTTCTTTGAACAATTTCCTAGCCTGACCATCTAGGACTTGCACAAAAAACATAGTCCACACATCTTCTTGTTCTATATTTACATTCTCAGCATAACTGTAGAATGCTTCTAGGTGTTTTTTAGCTAGGAAATCTCCCTCTCCTATGAATTTAGGCATGTATTTGAGATAGTCTCTAATGGGCATGGCCGAGAGAGGGTTAGGTAAATTCAAAGGGGCATACCTAGCTACCAGGATCCTTTCCATTTTGGTCAAAGGGAAAACCATGTTGGAAATGAGTATGGAAAGGGTGGAAGAAGCTACTACTAATTTGGGTGGTAGCTGAAAGAGTTTTGGTGGTAAAATTGTCCTAGTAGAGTCACCAGGGATTGGATCTTCACAAGCAGTAGTGCTTGAAGATACCCAAACCCTAAATTTTTTTGATGTAGTTATAAATTCTTGAGAATCAAATGTTTTAGCAGAATAAATAATAGCAAGAATATCTCTTGAAATACATGATGTAGCTTCCTTTGTAGCACTGCTAGTCTGCCTTAGTGAAGCCCTAGCTCTTCTTAGAATCTCTTCTAGATCTAAAATAGGTGTTGCTGGTGCCCCTTGAGGGTTTTCTCTGGTACTTGGTCTTCTTGAAGCCACCTTATTTCAATGGATTTTCCAGATAGATGATTACAACTAGAATAGTGCCTAAAATGTGTCTATCATCAAAGCAGGATCTATGTCGTCTCCGAGGGAAGCTCAGCTTCAATCTCCAAATCCCCGGCAGTGCCAATTTGTTATCACTCCAAGAAAATCCTCTAGGTTGCAGCTCAAGAATGCCTGGTAACTTAAATGTTTTTTATGGTTTTCTAAGTGGATCAAGTTAGGTGACCTATGGGACCTCACACTCTTAAGACATCCATGAAATTCAATGAGGGATAAGGCTTCTAACTACCACTATTCAGAGGTTTGATAATATGGTGCAAAGATGGAGAACTTGTCATGTCGGCAGATTCATACATAAAACAGATATATATAAATGGCTAATCATAACAAGGAAAGTACTTATAATTCAAATCATCAATATGCCAATAGGATGATCGTTATCAAACATCAATTAACATGAATAAACCTAACACATTCAAGCATAAGCATAGAGCAGACAAGAAATGGAA
This sequence comes from Pseudotsuga menziesii, assembly GCA_001517045.1. NCBI lineage: Eukaryota > Viridiplantae > Streptophyta > Pinopsida > Pinales > Pinaceae > Pseudotsuga > Pseudotsuga menziesii. The sequence continues at coordinate 435,659 of LPNX010733721.1, read as the reverse complement.
GCTAAACATATGATAGCAAAAGAGCTTATATTAGGTCATGAACAATATGAGAAGCTTGATAATAGTAATGGTCTATAGGTTCTCGAAGTCAAACACTTTCAATAAAACAATTCTTAGGCTTTATAGCCTTTACAAAATATTCAGATCCCGAAAAATTGGATCTGATTTACTAAAAATAAACATAATAATTGTTTTTGCAGAATTAGGTTAAAAACCCTAGTTTAACTATTGCATGATATTTTACCATAAAGAAAGATTCTTCAAGTTCATTAATTTTTCAAGTCATTCTGCAACCTTTTGCCATTTTTGCAGTGTGTGCAATGTAAAGGGTTCAGACTATGAATTCAGTATGAACTACTGCTTCTCTAGCATAGACTAGATGAAATAGGGTCTTCTCGTGAAGTTTCTTAGTAGTAGTTCTACAATCCCAAAGTACAGTTGGAATTCAATCATACCAATCATTCATGTTTGTGAAATAGACGTTAGTTAGTTCAATATCCACAATCTTGTTGAATGTTTCTATCATTCCATTTTCGTGAGGGTGATTAGGACATCTATTATTAGAAATTCAGTTTTCGATTCATCAATTATATTGTTTAGAAAATTATTTTCCTAGTCACTTTTGGGGCACCCAAAAGGAGTGATGATATTTTCAAAGATAAATTGTGTACTTGTCTCGTCATAATAGTCTATAAGGGGTGCAACTTCATCCCACTTTCTCAAAATATATATAATGGGATTCTGAATGTTGGATAACATCCACTCCCGAACCCTTTTCGTGAGATATTCCCCATAGATGGGAAATTGTAATGCTACAGTAGATTTACAATGAATGATATTAATCCCAATCCCATAAAAATGATGAGTATCTTTAATTTCAGTATTGATTTGGTCATGGTCCATGTTGAAAAATACATATATCATTGCCCCCAAGAAAAATGAATAAATAGGATGAATTGCTTTGAAACCCCCGAGGCTCCTCAACAGCCGAACAAGACATGCTTCCATTCCAGAGCATTTAAAAGAAACAGTCGATGAAATGAAGCAAAGGAAATAGCTTTATCTTCATGCACCAATTCTTGATGGCCTGATGTCGATGTGTTCGAACTTGATCTATTCTATAAGCTATAGCTCTTCACTCTCAAAGACCAAGCTCGAATATTGTCCCTGTCGTCTCTCTCATTTGGCTTATCGGTTGTAGTCTTTTGGAGTTAAACCAGAGTAGGGTATACTTTTTGGGTCTATATATTAGATGTTCATGTGGGCCTGCCTCAACCACATGACCCACTTGAACCACTACAAGCATGTCCACATTGCAAAGGGTGGAGAGGCAATGAGAAACTATGAGTGTTTTGCACCCAACCAAATTTTTGTCTAGAGCATTCAAAACAATCTTCTCTGACTCTGCATCTAGAGAACTAGTGGCCTTGTAAATAAGAAGTAGACGAGGATATTTTAGCATAGCTCTAGCAATCTCTATACGTTGCTTTTTCCCTTATAGCATTATTTCTTCAGCACTTATTTAGACATTTCTATAATAGAGTTTGGGTTAAGCTAGATTCACAAGAATCCATTAAATAAAACAAATATCAATCAAACACACCACAAAAATAGGAACGTTTTTTGACATGAAAATTCTTTTATGGAAAAACCAACATCCAAATATATCTTCAACTATCTTTGACCGATTTGCCAACAGTGTCCACACTTCGGAATCTTATAATGGATTTACTCAAGTCTTTAAATAGGCATCATCACATGCTAATACCATGGCATCATAAACTATCCATGGTAAGCCTCATCACTAAACCGAATCAATGTTATCTTTAATCACTCTATAATCAAGTCAAGATTAACCTAAAATTACCCCCTTTAAACTTGACTTGGAGCAACCACCAACCCCTCTCACCATGCTCCTTCCCACTATCACCTAAGTATACATATAAAGATTAAATTTGTGAATTAATAAACTGATATAGATTTATGCAGGAACGCAATAGAATACACAAATAACCATAGAAAAAATTATGCAGTGGAAATAATACTTCATTTTATTAATCAATAACTGAAACTTGTTTACATATAGAATGGAAATAAACTAGCTAGAGTGTTGGTAGCTTATCTCTGAGAAGAGATGTGGCGGCTACATGCCTCTAAACTCTATGTTACAATGAGGCTCGAAGGCCTATATATTATTGAGAAACAATGAAAACCATACACATCCAAAAACCTAACCCTAGGAGGTCAAACACCTTAATGTGGGCCCCATTGGGTAAATTGGTACATCAATTTTCTAGAGTCATAACTTTAGCATACTACCTCCATTTGACGCGAATGATACATCATTAGAAAGAAATCTTTAAGGAATACATCCATAAGTAGAATACATTGAGTCCAAAATGGTCTCATATTTGTCGGACCATTCGATCCCAAAAAAATGTCCTTTACGGCCTCAAAACGACTCAAGAAGATTAGGACCCGAAAACTGCCAGAAATAGTAAATTGTGCTACAATTAAGGACACTGAAAAACTAAAAGAAACAGTGGTGGGGGTCCAAGAGGAATAGGTGGGTGGTCACCAAGATCCTCCTAGATCATTCCTCCCCCCTTAGGAAGCAATGGTCCCCATTGCTTGGAGTTCCTCCATGAGATGAGGCAACTTCTGTTGAACTTGGTCCCCGGTGAGCCACTTTCCCTGGTGAAGGAGTTGGCCTGCTTTGACAACTCGATATAGCTAGATCTTCTGCTGGCGGGTGTTATTGATCTATGTGTCCATAATCCAATCAGTTGTGGCTTGTTCCATGTAGTCAGGGTTTAACTCTATTGGTGTGAGTTGTCCTGCCACGTTTGATGTGTCTAGTAGAGGTGGAAAGTAGGGCCGAAGGTGGTGCACATTGAACACTAGGTGCATACCAAGGAATGTTGGAATACTAAGCTCAAAAGGATTGTCCCCAACAACCTTGGTGATGGTGTATGGCCCATATGAAAGCGGGTGAATCTTGCAGTGGGGTCCAGCGAGGTGCTCCTTCTATAATTGTAGCCACACTTTGTCTCCCACCTAGAAGTTGTGTTGCACTCGATGTTGATCATGTCGCTGCTTATACTTAGCATTGGATCTATCCAATATGTCATGAACCTATTGGTGAATGTGCAGAATGCACTCAATGAAGTCGTTGGCCTTGGAAACATCAGACTGGATATGATTTGAATCAGCCTAAGTAGCTGCAAATGGCATGGCTACGTTAATGGGACATAGTGGCTGGAATATCAAGCCCACCTAAAAGGGGCTATGGTTGCTTGAGTGGTGGAGGGCCCGCTTATAGCTATGTTGTACATAGGGGAGGCTCTCATCCCATGTGCGTGGATGCTTTGAGTTGTACATGCACAAAATGTGTACTATCATCCTATTGACGACCTGTTCCTGGCCCTTAGTCTGGGGATGGAAAGCTATGGACTTGATGAGCTTGGTGTCTAGCATTGACCATAGGCTAGACCAGAATTTACTAAGGAACTTGCTGTCCCGGTCTGAGATTATAGATTGTGGGATACCAAAGTGTACCCACACTCGTTCAAAGAAGAGTTTAGCAGTGGCTTCTACTATGATATTCTTCTTGCAGGTCGCCATTATGGCCATCTTTGAGAATCTATCAATGACCACAAACATACAGTCGTTATCGTTCTTAGTAGAAGGAAGGCCTGACATGTAATCCATGAAGATGGATTACCAAGGTCGAGTATGGGTAGGCAATGGAGTATAAAGGCCTTGCTTCTTGATGGATGGTTTGGCAATGGCACAAGCAGTGCAGGATTGGATGTACTTCTGGACGTCCTGTCGAAGGTTCTACTAATAGAAATGCTTTTGCAGTACTGCCACTATTTTCTCGACCCCGAAATTCCCAGCGACCTGATTGTAGTGTGCTTCCCAAATCATCTTGGCATGCTCGCTTGAAGGAACACAAAGGTGTCCCATTTGACATAGTAGTACATCTTGGAGGTGAAATTTTCAAACTTGGTTTTCCTCCAAGAGCATCTGGTATGTGTAGTTGAATTCTGGATCACTCTTGTAGAGAAGCGTCCAATCAAAAGTCTCGTACCCACAAGAGTTGAGCACGGTCATTATGATTGGTGGGCGGCTGAGGAAGTCTGCAACATTATTGGTGCTTCCCTTATTGTACTTGATGTTAAAATGAAAATGTTGTAGATATGTGGACTACTTCCGATGGTTATCGTTTTGTAACTTCCCATGTGTCTACATGAACTACAGGGGTCAGTGGTTTGTGTGGATGATCGTTTCCTTCCCCAAAATGTAATTCTTCCATTGTTAGCAAGCCTGTACAATGGAATACATCTCTTTGTCATAAGTGGGATATTTGTAGACTGTGTCTGACAGTGTCTCTCTGTGAAATGGCACTGGATTCCATTGTCTAGTAAGGACTGCACCAATAGCATAGTCAGAGGCATCTGTCTCGATCTCAAATGGTTGTTACAAGTCTAGTAATGTGAGCATTGGGGCACAACATAGGTGATGTTTCAATTCTACAAATGCCTTCTACTGAGTTTCTGACCAAAAGAATTTTGCTTTCGCTCCTCCCTTGGTGACTTGACTCAAGGGCCAAGTGATATGAGAGAATCCCAAAACGAACCTGCATTAGAAATTAGCAAGGCCCAAAAAGCTGCAAAGCTCTGTTAGAGTAGATGGGGCTGGCCAATCCCGAATGATTTGGATCTTGATTGCATCCACATGTACCCCACAATCATCAATAATGTATCCGAGATACTAAACGTGGGTCATGCCAAAAGTGCACTTGTCCAAATTGGCACACAACTTGTGCTGTCGTAATGTTTGGAGGACCTGTTGGATGTGGTGGAGGTGTTCTTCCCAAGTCTGACTGAAGATTAGGATGTCATCCAAGTACACTACTACAAATGAGTTGGTGAATGGCTGCAAGATGTCGTCCATCAGTCTCATGAAGGTTGCAGGAGCATTCGTTATCCCAAAAGGCACGACCAACCATTCGAAAAGGCCCTCCTTGGCTTTGAAGGAAATATTCCACACATCGGTCGGCTCGATCGGTACCTGGTGATACCCAGACTTTAAGTCTATCTTGCTAAAATATTTTGCCCCTTTAAGCTGGTCTAGGAGGTCATGAATCCGTGCAATCGGGTACCTATTCTAGACAGTGATATTCTTCAATGCCCACTAGTCAATATAGAGTCTCTAAGTCCCATCCTTTTTCTGTACCAACATGATCGAGCTCCCACAGGGGGATGAACTTGGCCAAATGTGACCCTTCTGCAGCAGCTCCTGAATTTTCCTCTTGATTTCATCATTCTCCAGAACAGAGCGGTGATAAATCGGTCCATTAGGTAGCAGCGCACCTGGGGTCAAATTGATGGGGTGCTTGACCTTACAGTAGAGAGGCACCCCAGTGGGTAAGGTGAATATGTCTCGGTACTCCTCCATGACCTTGTCCATTTGTTGTTGTCATGTGGAGGGGCCGTGTCTTGAGGTTGTGGCCATAATCTTCTTCTTTCCCTGAGGGTGGATCATCAATAAAACAAACTTCCCTGTTTTGGAAATGAGCTTTCTACATTGTTTTGCAGTAACCAAAGAGATAGCAGTAGGGGGTGGTACCTCTGGTATCTTGTAAAAATAATTTCCCAACGTAATAATAACAGTGTGAGGCCGGGAATCATACACAACTTATCGCTTCCATAAGTATGGTTGACCTAATAATACATCACTAACATCAAGAGTAGCAATATCACATAATACCTCATCAATGAAGGGCTTGATGCTGTAGGGAAGGCGACATTGTTGGCTGACACAAAGATCTCATCCTTGGTGAAGCCAAACAATGGTGTACGGCTATGGGTGTTCTGTGGTCGGAAAACCCAACTGCTTCACAACTTCTGCTAAAATCAGGTTCTTTTGGCTCCCACTATCGACGATGAACTGTAGCGGGGAACCCTTTACCCACATCTGGGAGTGGAAAAGATGCTCCTCCTCCTTTGAATATTCTGGTACTTCCTTTTGGATCTTCGTGGTGGCAATGGTGGCATTGGGCTCTGCATCCATAATCTTCTTCCTTCTGTCTTTCCCCTTCTTGGGTTTAGAGTCAGTGTCATAGTATGCATATAATTCAAAAGCCTTTATCTCAGCCACCAGTGACTGCTTAGCCCAACACTCGCTTGTGTTGTGAGTGGGGCTCTTATGGAACTCGCACCACTTTCCTGCTTCCTTTTTTGGCTTTGCAATGTTGCTCTTTGATTGCGACTTTGGAAAGTTTTCTTGAGTCGCCATGCCTTGGCTGTGTCCTTGGTTCTACGGTTTGGGGGCACCTTTCCCTTGCTTCTGATTCATAGATCCAATGTCTCGCTTTTTCTGTTTGAATTTTTGTTCAATTTTGGCACCATACCGATATGCCATACCAAGCGAGGAGATGTCAAGGAACTCCATTTCCTCCTGAATGTATCTATGCAAAAAACTACGGTACTTTAGCACAAAATGTTTCTCTGAATATTTGATACCCAACTTGGTGCGTAGGGTATCGAATAGATTCGTCAGCTCATGCACATCTTGATCTCTTTGCTGCCGCAGCATAGTCCATTGGATGTACTTGTCCTCATAGCTCCCCACCGGGTAATATTGTCCCTTTATGGCATATCAGAAAGAATTCCAAGTGGATATGGCTGAGAATAGAGAGGGTTCCTCCTCATCCTTTCTTTCACAGTAGGTTCCCCACCAGTCTTTGACATAGGGGGCGGCCTTGAGTAGAGAAAAAGTAATATTTTCCCGGTCTATCCTTCTAATAGATTCAACCATTTATCTACGGTGTCTGCATCTATTCGACCATCAAATATGGGAATATAAAAGTTTACTTGTACCTTAAAAGGGGCTGCACCTCTAGAGTGCCTGCTAGATGCAAATGTACCGCCAGTGGGAAGTCGTTGAATGAACTGGGTGAAGTTATCCATCATCGTGTTCCTTTGTTTTTCAAGGGCCTCCTTGAGAAACATTTTGATAGAATATTCCACGCCCTCGTCTTTCTTTTCATCCCCCATGGGTGGCCGTCGGGATTTACAAGGATGATCTTGCAAAGGTTCAACCATATCGAGCCCTAAGTCTTTATACCTCGCCCTCGTTGGGGACATGCAAAGAAGGATCGAAAAAGAGCATATTGCTCTGATACCACTGATCCGGATTTATGCAGGAACACAACAGAATACACAAATAACTATAGAAAAAAATATGCAGTGGAAATAACACTTCATTTCATTAATCAATAACTGAAACTTGTTTACATACACAAATGGAAATAAACTAGCTAGAGTGCTAGTAGCTTATCTTTGAGAAGAGATGTGGTGGCTACATGCCTCTGAACTTTGTGTTACAATAAGGCTCGAAGACCTATATATTATTGAAAAACAATGGAAACCCTACACATCCAAAAACCTAACCCTAGGAGGTGAAACACCTTAATGTGGGCCCCATTGGGTAAATTGGTACATCAATTTTTCGGTGTCGTAACTTTAGCATACTACCTCTGTTTGACATGCATGATACATTATTAGAAAGATCTGTTTAAGGACTACATCCATATACAACAATTATTGAGTCTGAAACGAACTCATATTTTTCGGATCATTCAATGCCAAAAAAACATCGTTTAGGGCCTCAAAACGGCTTTGGAAGTTTAGGACCCAAAAACTACAAAAAATAGTAAATTGTGCTACAATTAAGGAAACTGGAAAACTGAAAGAAATAGTGGTGGGGTCCAAGAGGTATAGGTGGGTGGCCACCAATATCCTCCTGGATCATAAACTAGGGGTACACATTTCTAAATAGGTCTTATAGATGTATGCACATTTACATTGTGATAGGTTATTATACTAATGGTTGATATAGATCTATGCCATGCATTTTATTCATGTTCCATTTACCTATAAGTGTACATCATTTCCTAAATCAAGAGTTTATCACAAATTCTCTCTCCATTTCCCCAACCAGCATACCTCTCTTTCCCCATAGTGAAGCATACCTAGCTATAATGCCAAGCTTTATACATAATAGAGCACACACAAAGAAATCATTTTTTACCCTAAAAAACTTTACCAAAAAGACATCTTACAATAAGTTACTTAATCTTTTGATTAGGATTCATCACATGATAATACCATGGGTTACCTAAAACCATAGATGCATAAATCATCAATAATAAATATAATTAACCAAATCCAAATTGTCCCAATTACTCTTAACCATGTCAAAATTAATATAACAATGCCAACTTCTATTTAAAATGAAACAAATAAAGGACAAGGCTCTATTATAAAACCACAATGCATACAAGAACTCAACACTCCTTTTGATTTTACTAATGCATACAACAATGGGGTAGAGGTGCATATCCATCACATGGAATCTAAACCTTCTTTTAAAGATGTGGTTAGAAACACATAATTCACTCTGTCCACATTAATTCTTCTCATACATAATGCATATTTTGTAAAAAACTTATAAGAAGTTTCATTATTTGAAGTCTAAAGATTTGATATCTCAAAATTCTCATACAATTTATTAAAAATTGAGACACTAGCAATTAATTCTATGTATTGTTTACAACTAGCATAACTATTTAATCTATAACAACATCAATAGATCACAAGTTAAGTTATACCAAACCTTTGCTATCCATACTTCAGCTACCAGTTATCACATATAAAATAAAATAACTAAATCTTTACATTATACTTGTTTCATATTGGTATAATCTAGGAAAAAACCCTTCCTGATCCACTACCAATTGTAAAATACTGTAATCCAGGAAGAAAACCTTCCTTATCCACCGCAAATAGGAAGAAAACCTTCAGTATCCACCACAAATTGTAAAGTATGTAAACACCTATAAATATTCATATTTAGCTAATAACAACGAGAACTAAGGACTCTCAAACAAAACTCTCATGGTCACCACTGCGCGTGAAATCTGTCAATCTCTTTTTAACTGAAGCAACAAAACAATCGAACTGTTAGTTCAAATAATATGTTTCTCAAATCAAATATTCTTCGAAACCCAGTTGGTACAAGAAAGGTTCCTTACCCTAATGATATCCTTTCCAAATATAAGCTATGTGGGTGTTGGCCCCGAGCACGGGTGTAAGCCCGACACAGTCGGGCGTGTAGCGGAGTGGATATTGCGTCAACAGCGTATCATCCTGTACGTTGACTACCCCGCCAGAACTCTCCATCTCTACCGGCATAGAACTTGGATTTGAAGCTGGAATTGCAACATCTTGTATCCTGTCCGCCGGATTACTGCAGTAATGTACAGCCAACGAAGATGCAATATCACTCTCTGCTGTGGCTGACATATAAGTCCTCGAGGAAGATGCAATACCTGTATTGGAGAAGATCAATGTAGCTGAAGTAACACCAGAAGTGTCAGCAAGGATTGCAGCGAAAGGAACAATGATCGGGGAAACATCTAATCCCTGATCCCTCTGCTCCAGACTCATGAAGGGGGAAAATTCTAATCCTTCATCCTTCTCTAGACTAATGAGCGGACCTAATTGGTGTGCCGCCTTCCACGCTACAGACCTAATGTTCGTGTCAGTTACTAAAGAAGAAGAACCTTTTAGTATATTCTTGATTTGAGAAGCATACCGTGGAAAGTTCAAATGATGGATACATGAATCTCCCTTCAAGAATAATGTAGATGCGTCGTACGCAATTGCAGACATTTCTGGTGTGGGAAAAGTTCCAAGATGAACTCGGTTATTCCTTCGCTCACTGGTGCTATTACCTACGCCCGCAACCCACTTGCTACCACTGCGCGACACACCTTTGTATTTCTTTGATCCTTATTCCATATTTGTCGCATTACGATCTCCAGCAGCACCTATCTGACTAGCTGGTTGTTGGGCTTGTGCACTAACAGGCCTCCCGCCACCACTATCAGACGAGCGGTTTTCCCCTTCTTCATTGCTTCTGGTTCCAAAACAGTAACCTCCATCGTTATCACTAAGCGGCATATCTTCACTAGAAATGTTCGAGTAGCTGTGCGACATTTCTCGACCAACAATCTTCGAATCGCTGTGCTAATTATCCCAGGGAACCAAAAGCATATAAGATCTCTGAAATAGAAGAAACTAGCCACCAGGGTATTTGGAAACGAAGTGGAAGCTAACTCGCTTCCCTGTGAAACAGAATGGTTGAGAATAGGGACTTGGAAAAAGGGAAGGTATGATATGAGATCGTCTTGCATGTGTTTATATATAGAGATGGTAGAAATGGATTCAGCACCCTAAAAAAACTTTTAAGAAACCAAATTTCGAGGATTTGACAGGTGTAACTTAAATTTATAATTCAAAATCGTGCTAGGCTTTCCGTAATAAAGCAATGTGGAAGTTTTCCTATAAACCCGGAGCCCATTAGAGGGTAATGGGAGTTTTCTACAACCGTGTTTACACGCAATGGAGATGTCTAAAAATTCCATTGATTGGACAATAATTTTTTTTCGGAATTTGGTGTTTTTTATATTGTAAAATTGGAATGTAATTATGTTTTAATTTCAATTTTGATGGTAGAAGTGGATTCAACACACTAAAAAAACCCTTAGGCAACCAAATTTCGAGCACTTGAGAACTGTAACTTAAATGTGGGAGTTTTGGTATAAACCCGGAGCCCATTATAAGGTAGTGGGAGTTTTCTACAACGGGTTTCATACCCAATGGAGATGTCTAAAAGTTCCACTGATTGCACCATAATTTTTTTTTCGGAATTTGGTGTTTTAGGCAACCAAATTTCAAGAACTTGAGAGCTGTAACTTAAATGTTAAAGTTTTCCTATAAACCCTAAGCCCATTAGAGGGTAGTGGGAGTTTTCTACAACCCCGTTCATACGCAATGGAAATGTAAAATTTCACTGATTGGACAATATTTTTTTTGGGAATTTGGTGCTTTTTATATTGTAAAATTAGAATGTATTTATGTTTTAATTTCAATTTTGATGGTAGAAATGGATTCAACCCCCTAAACAACCTCTTTTAGGAAACCAAATTTTGAGAACTTCACATCTTTAACTTAAATTTAACTTCACAGCTTTAACTTAAATTTATAAAATCCTTAGAGGCCATCCCTAATAAAGCAATATGGAAGTTTACCTATAGACTCGGAGCCCATTAGACGGTAGTGAGAGTTTTCCTATACAAGTTGTCTAAAGAGGGAAAAAACATGGCCAGATATTAAGGAGTGTGGGTGTTGGGGGTTTAAGTGATTTCATTTCTGAGCTTAAAATCTTCCAACAAACAACAAAAATACATATTTCATCGATTAAAATCACCGGATTCCGAGAGAAAATCAGCACAAAGTCCCTAGTTATCCTTTTCCCATACCAGAGTCATGGGGGTAATGGGAATTTTCCTATATGATGGGTAGAAGGTTCGTTTGATTTCCAAAGAACCTATTTATATCTTCTGAAAAAAAGGAATAACACATGTTTGACCCAAGGGATTTTTAGTTAAATTACACTTAGGTAGTTCAACGAATTACTGGTTAAGTAAATGTGGAGTTTTAAAGAGAACTGTTTTAGTCTTCTAAAAAGAGGTTGAGTTTAAGGGAGGTCAATTCAACATTTTTTTTTGAGGTAATTTGACCCGGTGATCCACTGAAAAAAATCCTTAGAAGACAAGTTTTTATTATTTAAAATTCGTTTAACCGAGTGATTCACTATTATTTTTAAATTTAAATAATATGATCATTTTAAAATGGGAAAAAAACCCTTAAAGAACAACTTTTTTAGTTAAAATTCGTACTACTGAAGTTTAATTATAACTTCTAATTCTAATAAAAATATTTGATGACAAAGTAGGGAAACTTGGGTTTACAAAGAAAATTTGATCTTGGGTTTACAAAGAAACTTTGATGGTGGCACTGGTAGGAGGGAGCTTGACTTCCTTCTATATGAAAATTTTAACAAGGGGGGATCATGAGAGCCCCGAAATCAACTTCCGAATCTAGAGGCAAAAATTGGGTTAGATTGAAATGGAGTTGAGGGATCAACTAAAGGGAAATCACTCGTTAAGCATGGAAATGGAGGTTCAAAAAACCCTACCTGAGTAACTGAATCATAGGAAACCATAACTGAGCATTAGCTATCCAAACAAGAAGATAAGAATTGCATTCCCAAATTTGATTCAATTCCCAAGTGTAAGACCACCTCCTCTAAAATCGATGCCTACATTCAATACATGCAAGATCATTCATAAGATAAATTATTGCCTTTTGGCCATGGAAATAGATACACATTGTTGGATTCAAACTAGACTGAACACAAAAGGGAAAGTGGATTTAAAACTTGGATCCAATGGCTTATTCATTAGTATTGTCACCATCCTGAAGGATGTTGATGTATATGTAACTTCGGAATGTATTCTTCTTTGTATTTTATATTATTGTAACCCGATGTTTATTCCAGGATGTTTCTATTATGTATTTGAGTCATGTGGTCATGCCCCGATGTTCCGATCCGGAGGATTATAATGTAAACAAGTCATATCAAGCCA